>PVKN010023376.1:0-14812 GCA_004027915.1 Capromys pilorides | reverse complement strand
ACTATATAGTTCAGGGTTGAACTCACTCTGTAGTCCAGGCTGGCCATGAACTGGCAGTGATCCTCCTGTGTCAGCCTCCCAAGCGCTGAGATTACAGGTTTGTGCCAACACACCCACCCAATTATGTTTAATCTACCTGGCCTCTCTCCGAGGAGTCCAGCAATGCTTTTCTGCGATGAGAGTCAAGATCCTACTGTGTGGGGAGGAGAGGAGCTGGGGTCCACCCTCCTCTCTGAGGGACCTCCTCTGACTCTTTTCAGTGAATCTGGCAACAGGAAAGCACTTCGTTCCTGCAGGTCCAGTCACAGTAATGAGGATGACCTGGGCCTGGACAAGAGCTGCAGGCGTGACCAACGCATCAGTAAAGATGAGACAGCAGGGAGTGGAGGCTGCGCCCAGACAGCTGAGCTTTACTGTGTGATTTCTGTGACCAGGCATCAGTCTTAGCAGTTCAGGAATCTCACACTCCTCAGCATCTCAATGGCTTTTGAGATGTGATCACAACATCCAGTGAACGCTTAATTTTTTTTGAAAAATCCATTATGGTGAAAGGCACATCGCCATGAGTTCCCTCAAGTCCTCTCCCTCACGGTGACACTTAACCCATCATGTCTGCCACTTTCTGAAGCTGCTTCAGAAGTCCTTTTATATAGTCCTTAGTTGTGCTGCCTTCTCTACCTCAATGTTCTGACTCATTTCGAAGTACTTCCCTCTTATGGTCACTCTAACTTTGGTGAAGAGCCCAAAGTCGCCTATGGGAAACCTAGTGACTAAGGTGGAGAGACGAGCCTGACCTTCCGCTGGGTGCTCGGGCAGAGCACTCACCATATTTTTCACCAAGCCTGATAAAGACACTACCAGAAGAAGACTTTCAGCAGGATGCCTGCAATCCTAGCACTTGCGAGACTGAGCAGGAAGACGGCTGGGAGTTCAACACCAGCCTACACTACACAGCAAGATGCTGTCTCAAAAAACCAAAGAAGTGGCAAGAATCACAAGTATGTCTGAGGCAAGGGGGAGGATTCTGAGGGGAATTTATGACAATGTGTCTTTTACTGTAATAATTTTTAAATTTAAATAACATTCTGATCCATATACACATGTGATTCAAGTAATTCTCACAGTATCTGTACACACTGATATTATCCCTTGTCACACAAGGAAGGTAATTAAGGCCTAGAAAGTGGACAGGATTCCCTGCAAGGCAAGAGTTGGATCTGGGGCTCAGGCAGGGCAACCAGCTGCAAAGCCTGGATCTCACCACCAGCTGGGCTGTTGTGGCCTCCACCTTGCCAAGAGGAAATGACTGGCAGGCAAGAAGGCTGAGTGTGGCCCAAAAATGCACTGTCCCTGTCCTGTCCAAGATGGCTACACTGCCCTCTGCCTCACTCCTGGACATAATCAACTCGGCTGCCTCATATTCCATGCTCTGGCACATGGCCAACTCTGTATGGAGAGTGAGTAGCGGGGCCACAGCGTGTCTGGTAACTGGGAGAAGCTTATGCGGCCGCACGACTGTGAGTGGCCAAGCTGGGCAGGAACAAAAGGAACCTCAAAAAAAGTCGGTCTAGAAAAAGCTACTGCTGTTTTGTCACCAGTGGCACTGAAAGGACCTTCAGTGTATTGGCTGCTGCCGCCTATCTTTACCCCTGGCTACAGGGCCTAGTGCCCTGTCTTGACACGTTCAAATTTGGGTACAGTGCAGCTGTTAGCCACATTTTCAGGGATTTTGCCATTCTGGGCTCTGCTTTTATTTTCTGCTTTTGCCACAGCCCCTTGCTTGATGTGCCCTCCTCCACTAAGACCACAGTGGAGAATGGCACTGCAAGCAGCTGGGTGACACTTGAGAAAGGGCTACCTTTTCCCCATCTGTGGCCATGTGGTACTCTCCCTTTCCTTCTCTTGAATCACCCCACCCCTACCCCCAATACTGGGGGCCTTCACAGTGAAACATATTCTTAGCCCTTCTTACTCTTCATTTTGGGACAAGGTGTCACCAGGCTGGGCTCCAGCGTGCAATTCTCCTGCCTCAGCCTCAGAACGTTGGAGTATAGGTTGGAGGGCTAGAATCTCAGAGATCTTGACAGGTGCCCTGTGTGCACAACGGACTAAACTCTATCTTGCCTTGCAAGGCTTCTTATGCAAATAAGTCCTGGTCACTTTATTATACATGTGGCTCCCTGAGAAACAGGGACTATAGAGGTAGGAGAAAACTTCAGCCAATGGAATGGCAGACTGGCTTCTAAAATAGCCCTCTCCTCCCTTCTCTAATCTGCTGAAAGCATCTCAAGCATTTCCTCTGCTAGAGGAGCAGAACCCTGGCAAGAGAAGGCCAGGCCTCTGGCAGTTAGTGGGACACTTACTTTGTATTAGGTAGTACAGAAGGGGCCCAATTCCTGTGCAGATGACACTGCTGTAAAAAAATGCCTTTGTCTCAGGAGCTTGCATGTTGCTTCTATGCTTCTAGGACACTTAAAAACAAAAGTTACAAAGTTATTATTGAAAGATTTAGTTTCAAAGGCCAAGGGCCTTTGCTCGATTCGGGTTGCACAGGGGAAGGAGAGCTGAGGAGGAAGGCAGCAAGGACGCAGAGGCCACCCTCCCTCTCCTGCTTTCTTCCCCAGTGGCATGGCCAGCTCTGCAGCCAAAGCAGTGCCCTCCAGCAGGTGCCCTCCCGAGGGTGGCTCACATCCAGGCCCAGGCCACAGGGGCCCTGCCAGCCCCCTAGCCAAGCACAGAGCGAACATTCAGCCCACCATTTTGACAGACAGAACCTGGCCTGTTTGCCAGGCCCAGCACAGCTAGGAAGCAGAGCCACTTTGTCTCCAGCCTGCTGGTAAACAGGAAGCTTAGCCTTCTGTGGCAATAGCCAGTCTTGGAAGCCTGAAATGGGCTGGGGCTGTCACTGGCTTCTTTCTTTCATATTTTATAAAGTGGCCCCACCCCCTCGGCAAGGAAACCTTCCTTATAACTTTCAGGCTGAGTGAACAGATGGAGCAGCGCCAACAAGCCCACTCCACCCTGGCTGTGACTCCCTTTCCTGAAAGCCGGGTGGGGCTGGCGCAGTGTGGGCCTCATGGAGCAGCTTCTCCTCCTGCAGCCCTTTAACCACTGTTCACACTAGCTTGAGACCTTCTGGAAAGCTATAAAGTGTGGAGTCAGAAAACAGAAAAAAGATCATGGTAATGGTGGCACGTGATAGCCGGAAGCCACGATTCAAAAGCCCACAGGTCACGTTAACGAGAGCAGCTACTGCGGCAGGGCCCACACAGCCCAGCCCAGCCAAGGGGCTGCTTCAGCCTGGCTCCACTCACTGCGAGCATGGCAGCTGAGTCTCAGGGGATTTTTCCACTTCTTGAGACATGCAGGAATCAGATCTTTCTTTCATGTGAAACTGCCTAAATTCTCAATGTTATGATCACCAGTGGCACCACCATCAAAGACCTTACGAACTATAGCTGTGGGTCAAATTCTTTCTGTGGGTTTTAATTTGCTTTAGCCCTCAAAGAACCCTCACAATAGGAGAGACTTTGGTAAATGACTGTCTCGGCTGACATTGCTCCAAAAATAAATGAGATTTTGGATAGAGGTGGGAATTTCAGTTTTAGACAAAGGAAAAGGCCCCATGAAGACAAACATCCACCTTGCAAGACTGAGCCTTAGAACTGGTTATGCTTTAGATGACCAAACCTTGGAGGAGGCCTACAGACCAGAGGTACTGCAGCTGGGAGCCAGGCCTGGCATGAGCTCCTTCACTGGCCAGGTCTGCCAGAAAAGGAGCACACAGCCTCATCAGGCACCTTAGGGCAGAACATGGAGAGTGGTGACAGGCACTTCTACCCATCATTCCTGTAACTTGGGAGGTGAGCCCAGGGAAGCCCCACTGGACAAAGCTCCTTATGATTAATATATCCTACCACTGACCAGTTCTGTAGAAAAATACAATTTAACAGTTCAGGAAAAGGGAAGCTGTAGACCATCTTTGCACTATTTACTTATTGTTTTGTCCAACTATGGAAAGGCTGCTAAAACTGCCAACAAATATACAGTAAGTGCAAGGAGTTTGGGTAGGTACTGCGGCAGAGCACATGGGAATGCGCAGATAGCTGCAGCAGCATGAGCTGGAAAAGGCCATGTAGTTCTCATAATGAAATGTCAGAGCATCTCCAAAGAATGTATGAGTCAGACCAGCTTCATGTGAGAGAGCTCAGCTAGGCAGGGTGGGGCAGGGCAGCCCAACCAAGGTAGCAGAGCCTCCCACGGTAGCTGCCACAGCTTCTGAAGGCACTGTGAGCCCAGGAAACAAGGCAGAAAAATCCACCTGTCCCCCATGTGAAGGTCTGGGCACAAGCAAATGCCATAAGGACCAGTGGAAACCCACAGATGGGGAAGGGGTGGGGTGCAGCTGCCACCTACAGCCTGACCTGCCAACTCCAGTAGGTTCCAGTGGGGAGCTGGGTAGCAAAGCACTCCATTACCTTGGCCACTTGGTAGCAGAACTCTCTTGAAAATCTTCAGAGGACAGTGGTCCTATAATCAGAAAACATTTTACATTAAAACTACCACTATGGGGTAGGACTGGGAAGATAGCTCAGTAGAATAAGCGCTTGCCTGACAAACACAAGGACCTGAGTTCAATCCCCAGTTCCGCAAAAAAAAAAAAAAAAAAAAAAAAAACACCTACCACTTTGGGCTGGTGAGATGGTTCAGCAGTCTAAAGCACCTGCTTAGGAAAGCTTAGGCAAAGGCAGGGACCACAGTTTGATCCCCAGCACCACATGCTGTGCCAGCCTTACCCCCAGGGCAGGCTGAGCCAGTCCAAAAAAAAAAAAAAAAAGAACTATCATTTAAAGCCAGGCACGGTGGCAGACACATATAGTGCCACCACTTGGTAGGCTGAGACAGGAGGACCACTGCAAGTTTGAGGCTGGCCTGGGCTACATTGTGACTTCATGCCAGCCTGAATGACACAGCAAGACCTTGTCTCAACAACACCCCTGCTCACAACCCCCACCCCCCAATAAAATAAAACCACGATTTTAAACACAGCTCTATGGGTTCTAGAGAGATTTATTACTACTAGCCCAAACTGTAGAAGATGAGTAAGAAGTACATTTAAACTCTAAAACAAAGTTAAGGGCCCTTGGTTTTCTTTTCCCCTTTCTCTTCTGCCAATGTAGGAAGAAAAACCAAAGCCCGCTGTCTTCCTCTCTGTGCAGTATACACTTCTGTTGCAGCAACCAGAAAGCCAGTATGGGGGTGGAGGGCGCAGCCAGCAGCAGGTGCTGTGACCACAGCAGATGGTGGGGCCAGGCGGCAGGCGTGGAGGTGGTGTCAGCTGTGGCCACAGATTAAACCAGGCTTCCCAGGCTGGGGTGTAGCTCAGTGGGACAGAGTGTGCCTAGCCATCTCTGAGGCCCTGGGCTCTCTCCCCAGTGACACACACATACACATACACTCACAACCACACATGCCACCAAAAAACCAGCTTTTCAGGTTTGTGAAGAAACAATGGGATCCCATGGCAAAACTACACATGGACTTGGGTAGCACTGGTAGTTTAAGCTGACACTTCCACCTTATACTGTTGTCTGGTCCTATTCTAAGCATTTTACACAAAATACTTAATTCTCATAACCCTCTGAAGTATGAACCATTACCACCCCATTTTTACATGAGTAAACTGAGGCCTGGAGAGACAAAGTTAAAAGCTCAAATTCAAACCAGACAGTATGGCAGAAGTAAGATTCAAACTCACTCTGGTTCCAGGGTCTCTGTTTCAACCACCAAGATATTTTAAAATTCAAGATGTCTGTTACAGAAATAATGTAGTGTATATGTGTGTGGGGAGATATCTTAATTCAGAGTAATATGCTCTCTTTCAAGTGGTGCTGACAGCTAACCCCAGGGCCACTTGCACGCAAGGCAAGGGCTCAGCCACAGTGCGTACCTGGGCCCTCACAATACCTTCCTAACACTCAGGGTAAAGGCCACGCTTTTCCTGCTCCTCACCCCATAACAGTAGGTGTACAATATTTGTAGCTTTATTCTCTCTTTTGTTTATTAAATGGTGACTGAGGGCCTAGTCTGATCAGAGGTAAGAACATGAAAATATCAAGATAGAAGTACCTCCTTGCTCTGGAGGATAATGCAGACAATTAAATAACTGCCACAGAGATAGGGCCACCTGACAGTTCTAGCTGGGCACCAGGCCAGTGTAAATGTCACAGATGACACTGTCACCAAAGCACTCAACACAGCCGGAAGCTCTGTAAAGTACCGGGAAGGGTGTGCAGTGCCATTTATTTCACACTGAAATGCCCCAGGGGCCAGCAGCACAGGGTTCCACAACCAATCAGTGCAACCCAGAGGCTGAGGAGGCCCACAAAGCACTTTCGTTCTGAATAGAGGAAGGTGAATAAACAGCAGAACAACACAAAAAAGCACAGCAGGAGGGCAACAGGAAATGGGCCTGGAGAGGGGCAGGCAGGGTGTTACTGCTAAGAAAGAGCCTGTCCCCAGAGCTGCCGCAATGACTCCTGGGACAAGGGCACAGCAACCGGGGGAGACAAAGCTGTCTACAAAGGTGCAAACAATGCAAGGGCCAACACTGGGGTAGCAACAGTGGACTGAAAAGATTGTTCTTAAAATAATTAGGATAGCTTTTGCTCACCAATTTGCACAGTAGCCCCCAAAATGATAATAGGGCTGACACAGATACACTTTATGAAAGAAGATAACAGTCAGGTGCGGTAGCACGTGCCTATAATCCCTATACTCAGAGGCTGAGGCAGGAGGGTTCCACATCTGAACCAGCCTAGGAAATTTAGTGAGACCTTGTTTCAAAATAAAAAAGCAAAAGGACTGGGGAAGGTCCTGGGTTTAATTCCCAGTGCAGGAAAAAAATGAGGCAATAAAGGAAGGAGAAAGGGAAGAAGGGAAGGAGGAAGAGAGGTAAAGCAGAAAGGAGGGAGTGAGGGAGGCAGGACTGGAATGAGTTCATGAGGGAATGAGGAGTATTAGAAAACAATTTAAGAGAAGCTAGGTGTGGTTAGTGCACAATGGCCCGCACGAAGGCATGCCTGACGCTAATCCACTGCAGTGGGCGAGGTGGTGCCTGGGGGCAATCCCTGCTCTGGGGGAGTCCCTGGGGCCTCAGAAAGACCTCTCCCTAAGAGGCTCAGAAAGGATTCTCTACAGTGGCTGGTGTTACAAACAACATCCTGGGAACTAAAACCAAGACACAATTTTCAAAGGCCTATTTTTCATAACATTTAATAATGAAGGCCATAACAGCCCCTGTGGGAGAAAAAAAAAAAAAAACCACAACTTTTAAGTTGCTAAAAGAGTGAGGACTTGGTATGAGGGCAACAGTACGAGCTGTTAGTGCAGAGCTGGCAGCAATGACTGCCTGGGGTACAGGAGCTCACACAAGCAACTCAGCAGGCATGGGCGGCCAGAAGCAGGCAGGCAGGGAGGGCGGCTTGGCCCTTGCCCAGGGGGAGGAATTTTTGTAGACAAGGTCCCCCTAAGTATGTAGTTCAGGCTAACCTTGAACTCACTATGTGACCAAGGAACTTGCAGCTAACCTCCTGCTTCGGCCTCCCAAGCCATGTGATTAGACGCATGTGGCACCAGCACCTGGCCTGGCCTTGATCCATTTTAACCAGCTTCAGGGTACCTACCCCACCTGCTATCTTTCAGAAAGGATCATCCACTCACACACACAAAAATTAATGGACTGTAGAAACAGCTTTTAGGCTGCCTCTATGAATGTTACATTTTAGAATTAAATTTCTGCTAAGAATTGAAAATTTAATAATTCAATATATTTTCTTGAATAACTGAAATTCAGTTAGTCTACTAAGCTGCTAAATAAGGGCAAATTTTGATTTGTAATTAATCAAAAGGAGAGGCTTGTGTTTTGTTCTGTTTTGTTTGCAGTACTGGGTGAAGCCCCAGTCCTTGCACTGAGGTACATCCACCAGACCTTTTGTGTTTTTATTCTGAGACAGAGCCTAAATTGACCAGGCTAGGCTCAACTTGACTAAACCTCCCGGGTGCTGAAACACCAGGTCTCAGCTACAGTGCCTGGCTGGTAACATCCTGCTACAGAAACCAAGGGACTTGTTAACTACTGAAAAGTAAATCAAAGTACAGACCACCGTCTCCCAAGAAAGCAGCTCCAGCTATGTGCTGATACACAAAGAGGTGGCCTCAGCCTCCAGAGATAATGGTTACAAGTCACTTTCAAGATACGGAAGGCCTTTCTGAAGCCAGAGGACAGGACGCAAAACAGATGCCAGCAGCCGCTCAAGAGGGTACAAGCTGGAGTCTCTCCTTCCTGGCCTCCCCTTGAGCCTGACAGGAAGGAGGAAGACTGCAAGAAGCAGCAGGAAGGCAGGAAGAAAAGCAGCAGCAGGTGTAACTTCAACCTGGATGGGGACCAGAATACCTAAAGAGTTAAGAGACTGACAGAAAAAGAGAGGCCATAGATGTACAGAGGTCCAGGGTCTACCCTGGCCAATTAACAGAGAAGCCACACTAACAGAATCCACATGAGTGAAAGTCAAGCACCGGCATTTTTTAATGTCCTTCAAGGTTCCTATTCTGCAGCTGAGCCTGGGACCAGTGTATTAGGAACAAGGTAAGTAAAGCAGCACAGGGCCTGGGTTTCAGAGGGGATCAAGTAATCCTTTTAGCTGTCAGAGAACACAGTTTTGTACTCCATCCTTGCTACAAACACCTCCCCAGTCAAGCATTTCTTGAGCAATTTCGGGCCTGTGGAACATAACCCTCTTCTCAAAGCACTGGGTAGAAGCCACCCTAGGAGACAGCAACTGCCAGCAGCAGCATCAAGGAAAGATCTGCCAATCTGCAAGGTAAACTCCTTGAGGTAGAGCAGGACATTCTCCCAAAATGGCAGCCAACCCAAAACCAGTGAGGAGGACAGGCCAAGATACAGCTAAAAGCCTCTGAGTGCCACAGACTGGGCGATGATCAGTGACAGAGGCTCCCCCAGCACACACAGGCCCTGGGTTCAATCACTAGCACCACAGAAATGTAAAAGGCTTGATGGAAAAGATGTTAATTGATAAAAATTATATAGACTTGTGCAGTAAAATGTAATGTTTTAACATAGGCATGTATTGTAGAATGATTAAGTCAAGCCAACTGACACATCCATTTCCTCATATAGTTATCTTTTTGTGATAGAAACACTTGAAATTCACTCTTAGCAATTTTGAAACACACATTATTATTAAACTACAGTCGCCACACTGGGCCATAGATCCCATTCTTCCTAGGTAATGAAACTGAAACTTAGTACACTATACCCAACATCTCTCTATCCTCCCTCCTCCCCCAAAATACTAATTTTTAAGAGGCATTTTTGGTAGGGTATGGTGGTACACACCTGTAGTCGCAAGACTCAGGAGGCTGAGGCAGAAGGGTCACTCCAAATTCAAGGCCAGTCTGGACTTTTTTTCTGTCTCAAAAAAGAAACAAAAAGAAGAGATAATTTCTCACATTGTACCACTCCAGAAATTACAGTATGTCTTAGAAGCTGAGTCTATTTCGGTGATGGCTTGTGTCTAATTGTCCTTCCAAAGCTTCATGAAGTCCTGAGTGACTCCTGGAATTTGTGATTGACTATGGTGGGTGTGGATACTGCACCTGTCTTGGGGCAGGTAATTTGCATTACAATGTAAGGAGGGAAGAGAGGCTAGGAGCTGCCTGTACAGCTGCCCCTCTTTTGCTCTTTGCTGCCACCATGAAAGGTTGTTCCCTGCCAGGTGCTGCTCTGCCTTGAAGCCAGCTGAGTATGGTCTTAAACCTCCACTAACCATGAGATAAATAAACCTTTCCTTCCTTCATTTTGTGTGTCAAGTATTTGTCCCAGCAACGAAAGAGTAACTGAGTTTCTCTAGACCACCAGCTGCAGGTTGTTAGACCCAAGTTTTGCCTTATCAATGCCCTAGAAGCTGTATTAGCAGCCGCTGCTGCAGGAGCAGGGCCTGAAGCCAGCCATGGACACACCCAGAGACCTCCCCAAAAGGCCCAGACACACCAGAGCCAGGCTTTCCCAAAGCTGGGCTTCCTCAGAGCAAAGCCTCTCAGGACACAACCTTTCCTTGTACGCTCTTCCCCTGGGTGGCCTGAGGTGGGCCCAGCTCGCCCCACAGCTAGGTGACTGCCAAGGGCAGGCATCACACATGGTGTTCTATATGCACCACACATACTTGTCATGATACCCATGACGAGGTTATATGACTGCCACCTCTCCTGAGCATTCAAATTTCAGTGTACCTCATCACATCTTGTTCCATGAGGCACAATGAGTAGTACCAAGGAAGCTGGCACTGGAAAGAGCTACAAGCCACAAGGCAACTGAACCTACAAACAACAAGTACCAAGACAAAATGCTCACGTCAGGATACATCGAGTGCCAAATACCACGTTTCAAAGTAGTTGAGCATCAGTGTCTGACTGGAAATGGCTCAAGAAGTACCCCCAGGAAAGTCTCTGACACTTGCTGTTCTGTGACAGAGCTGGGACACACACAGGTCTGTCTCCAATGACCACACTCTTACTGTTGAACCACAAACTCCACATCATAGAGCAGGAAACTCAAGAACAATAGCCATCTCATACAGGAGCATGTACTGTTCAGAACCATTCCCATCTGGGAGGCAAATCACTGCTGTGGGAAACTATTTTGTTTTTGTTTTATATTGGGAATTGAACATGGGCACATGACAGGTAAGATACCTACCACTGACCTACACCCTTGGCACTTTTTACTTCTTTTTTGAGATAAGGTCTTGATAAACTGCCCAGCTTTTGAATTTGTGATCCTCCTGCCTCATAGTCTTCTGGGCAGCTGGGACTACAGGCCTGCAACCCACACTTGTTTCTTGGAGTTCTTTGTTTTGTTTTGAGACAGGATCTCACTATGTAGTTTAGGCTGGAGTTAAAAACTCATTGTGTAGCCCCGGCTGGCTTCAGACTCACAGCAATTTTCCTGCCTCAGCCTCCCAAGTGCTAGGATTACAGATAAAAGTCACCATACCTGGCAGGAATGGTATTAATTAATATAGTATCAATACAGTTCCAAGTTATAATTTTGGGGAACAACATAAAATCCATGTAGAGACTATTGGAAGGAAAAGGGGATGCTCCTTGCTCACTGGTACCGTAGGAGTCCATACCCTTCCAGCCTTTAACTTGAAGCCCTGGGAATACAGGGGTTTATGCTTAAGAAAATAGAGGTAAAACATTTAAAGCAGCTAAAACTAAAATGAAGATGGATGAGTAATAAGCAACAAATAAAACCTTAATAGTGATTTAAATGCCAGCATTTAAGGGGGAAAAAAGTATAAATGGCAAAAGCAAAGAAATAAAACATGGGTACATTTTTTTAAAGGAATGTGATGATTCACACTTAAGGAACACAACAGACTGAGCCCTCCAGGCCTGGTGGTACATTGCCTATAATCCCAGCAATTCAGAAGCGGAGGCAGAATGATCATTGAGTTTGGGACCAGCCTAGGCTATACAGTGAGTTCAAGGCCAGCCTGCACTACAAATCAAGATCCTATCTCAAATAAATAAAAAGAGACATAAAACCATGCAAGTAAACACTGAACGAAATACATTTTAAAAAAGGAAAAACAATGACTAAGAAAGTAAATATTTGAGGGCTGGGGATGTAGCTCAATGGCAGAAAGCTTGCCTATCATATTCAAGGCCCTGGAGATAATTCCCAGCACCAGAAAAAGAAAACTTAAAAGAAGCTAAACATTGTAAAAATTAAGCATAAA
This sequence comes from Capromys pilorides, assembly GCA_004027915.1. Classification (NCBI taxonomy): domain Eukaryota; kingdom Metazoa; phylum Chordata; class Mammalia; order Rodentia; family Capromyidae; genus Capromys; species Capromys pilorides. The sequence continues at coordinate 2,987 of PVKN010023376.1, read as the reverse complement.
CTTGTTTGTGTGGAACATGAAACTATGACACACACCTAATATTGGCAGCTGCTCAGGAGGCTAAAGCAAGATCTACAAGTTCAACATGAGCCTAGAAAATTCAGCAACAATCTCAAAATAAAATTTTAAAAAGGGCTTGGGAGCCATGCAGGTAGCACATTTCTGTAATTTCAGCACTCTGAGAGTCAAGACAGGAAGATGGAAGCTCCAATCCAGCTGGCAATTTAGTGATTTAAGGAGAAAGGTAAGAAAAGAGAAAGAGGAGAGAGGGGAGGGGAAGAGGAGAGGGGAGAGGGGAGGGGGGACAGGGAGAGGAGAAGAGAGAAGATAACAGACAGGAGAGATGAGGGAAAGAAGAGGGGAGGAGAGGGGAGGGGAGCTGGGTGTGTAGTTCAGTGCTAAAGTGCTTGTCTAGCATGTTCAAGATCCTAGATTCAATCCCTGGTACTCCTCCACCACTGACCCACCCACCCACACCCATAAATAAATAAATAAATAAATAAATAAATAAATAAATAAATAAATAAATAAATAATTTTTATATATATCTCTATGGCTCTCTAAAACTTCCAAAGGAGAAAAGCCTCCAACAGCTCTAGCCTTTGATTCCCAGTTAGTCATGAGGCCAGCTTTGCAGCTGGCCCTCTTCGCAGCTAGGCCAAGCAGAGCTGAAAAGGTTACTGAAAGCTGGGATCCCTCCCTGGGTACCTGACAATGAAGCCACAGAGAGGTAACACATGGAGAGAGGGTCTCTGTGCCAATAGGATGAGCCCTTTTTAAAAATTAATAGAAGAAAAAAATGCTATTGACTGTAAAAGGGCACCAGGCTACCATTTCTTCATATGGTTTCATACATTCAATTTAACACACCTATGAAGACAAACAAGAAAGGAAGGGGGAATAAAAAAGATCATGAAGTAGGATGTGTGTGCACCAGCTCCCCACAGTGAGACTTCTAGATGAAATTCCCACTAACTACAGTTTCAGTGAAGAAAGACCAAAATGCATCAGTGCCAGCTGAACCCTGGCCTCTGATGGGAGACAGTGCAGCTGCACAGGAAGTTGTGCGGGCAAAGGGTTTGGCCCCTCACCCCGCCCCCACCCAGAGTCACGGGGTGCAGCAGCAGGGTAGGAAGGAAAGCCTGGCTAGGGTAGAATGATGATTCATTCACTCCAAGGACCAGGAGAACATCGGCACTGTGGCCACTTACCAGGCCATAGAGAGGCACCACTGCTGAGCACAGGTGCAGAGGGAATAAAGAAGCACTGCGCTGAACAGCAAGGACAGGCACTGGAGCAGCAGAGATGTCAAGGAGACTTGTAAGTACACTGTGCAGTGCCACAGCTGAGTGCGTAAGAAGGAAGTGACAAGGGCAAATGACTTGCAGTGTGGGAAAATGACAAGCGCAGATTCAGGACCTAAGGTCTAACAAAGATTGTGTAACTGCTGTTTAAGAAAATAGATAAAGGGAAGAAACTAAACAGGACACAGCCACAAAACAACAAAAGTGCAGACCAATACTTCACTAACACTTCCTGTTGAGAATTTTACATCAGTTCTTCAAAAGGGTCTAGAATCTGCAAGGAATTGTATACTAGAGGGGCCTTGCATTTCTCTACAAGGAATGCCTCTCCTCATGGAACAAGTGGGAACTTGTAAGAAACCGAGAACTCTATACCCAACTGTGAAGAAAAAAGGATATAAATTTGACCAAATACAGATACTACATAATCTACACTACCTTCTTCAAAACACTAGTTGAAGATATACTGCACTTTATCAAAAAATAAATCCAAATTCCTCAAAAAATGCTATATGAGGGCTAACAGCATGCATTAAGACCAAATTGCAGGCCTGTAATCCTGGCACTCAAGGGGCTGAGGCAGGAGGATCACTGTGAGTTCAAGGACAGCCTGGACTACATAATGAGTTCAAGACCAGCTTGAACTATCTATATAGGGAAATCTTGTCTCAAAAAAACCCCAAAATTAAAAATAAATAAGGTAAAAGACCAAGCTAAGTTAATTTATAACTAAACAACTACTGCTTCAAAATGACTGAAAATATCTAATGCTTTAAAAAAGTGATACACAACATTTAAATTTGTAATATGACCTGAATATAAAATGTAAAAGAGGAAATAAAATGCCAAAAGCATCCTTCATAGTGACTGAGATAAAGGTATTTCTGGTCTTGACGTTGATAAAGAAATTCATCAAATCAAAAACCTGAAACAAACTCTTTAAAGGAAATATAAGCAAACCAACCTACACCCTAAACTCACATGCTGTGGTAAGCAAGCGCCACACTTCCTGATCTTGCACACTCCTGTGAATGTGGGCTGGCCCGCTGACTCACTTCCACCCCAGGAGCACGAGGCCAATTAACACTGTGATAGTGTCACACCTCAGCCTCAGGGAGGCCTACCAGTTTCTTGAGAACCCTAAGCTGCCATGTAAGAAGTACTGTTACCCTACTGAAGGTGATGCAGGAAGAAAAAACTGATCTGGGGTGGATGACCTATAATAGGGAACCTTCAAATGATGTAGGGAAAAACCGATCCCCAACCTGAAAAGTACCTGGGACAAGTTCATGTTCTCTAAAACTGAAGAATGAATTTTAGGAACAAACGGAGGTAACGAGCAGAAGATATTTAGTAAGGGAAAGCAAGCTCCCGTCCAAGAGAGGGACAGGAGGGGGGGTCCCGAGTGGGTGTCCCCCAGAAACTGTCACTTCTGGGGACTTTTATAGAGGTGAGGCATGGGAACTTGCTTAAGTGGGTATGAGGTGGGACAAAGACTATGGTCAACCAATGAGATTACAAGCACCATTGCTCAGGTAAAATAGATTAAAATCGGGATCCAATGGGGAGGCAAGTCACGTAGCAAGCAGGCAAGAACACCACTTATTGAGCTTGGGCTCCTGACTCTTTCCAGGGTCTTTCGAGGTGACTGATACCTACTTAGAGTACCAATCCCTGATGCCC
>PVKN010023375.1:0-14811 GCA_004027915.1 Capromys pilorides | reverse complement strand
CTGGGGATTGAACTCAGGCCCTTGTGCTTGCCAGGCAAGCGCTTATTCTACTGAACTATCTCCCCAGGCCAGTGCTGGGATTATAGATGTTCCCCACCAGGCCCAGATAACTCATCACTTTCCTTGTGGAAAATGATTTTTACTTGAAAGAATCACTGACAGGCAATCTACAGTTATTTAGATATTGGAATTTGGCAGGCACTTTCTCAAAAATTAAGAAAAGAGCCCGTCACTTCAAAGAAAATAGTTTGACAGCATTTGTTGCCAATGATAAAATTCGAGCTTTCAAGTAAAAACAGAAATTTCAGAAAACTCGTATCCGCCACTTGAGTTTAATGTCTTCTCAATATTTTGAAGACTTTTCTGATGAGATCATTAGCGATATTAACAAATGTGAGTTTCAGACAGTGTATAGTGAAATGTGTCAACATTTGAGATACCTGCATGACTCAGTGAGCCAATAGTTCTGAAATGACTAATGCATGATGCTGCCACATTGTCAATGGTTTTTTAAAATCCATTTGAATTAACAAGCAGGTTTTAAGGAAACAATATAAAAATATATCAGTGTGGTTTCAGATTCCACACTGCGATTTAGCCTTGAAGAAACTACCATGTCTTTTAAAAAAAGATTATCTAGGTTGTCTGCAGAGGCCTCTCAGATGCTCCTCCTGGGTTGTGGATGCCATTAGGTGGCAGATCACGGGCTTAGTATGTGAAAACCTCTGGGTTTGATGCCCAGCACTAAAGAATAAAATAAAATAACTGCATGAAATAGTTCTCCCTTTTCTTTCTTTTTTTCCTCTCTTAATGAATTTTAAACTTTATTTATTTATGTTATGGCTGGCTCAGCTTGTCCTGGGGATGGGGCTGGTGCAGCATGTGGTGCCGGGGATCAAACCACGGTCCCTGCAGTTACCTAAGCAGGTGCTTTAGACCACTGAGCTATCTCGCTGGTCCAGTCTTCCCTTTTCTAGCTACAGATTATGCCGTTATGTCAACCAATATGACTATCACAACAGACAATGGAGAAGACATGGGAACCAACCTGTTTTCTGTGGAGCCAGTTATTAAAGAGATTTACACAAATACACAGTGTCAAATGTTCTGTCTAATATTTTTATTGTTTTGGGTAATGCAGTTATTTTTTGTAAGATGTTATTCGTGTTTGCTTAGTGTTACACTTTCTTCTTTTCTAATGCTGGCAATGGAACCCAAGACACTATGCACGCTAGGCAAGTGTCTCACCACTGAGCCACACCTTTTGACTTTCTTATTATTCTTAAGTGAAGTCTATTTGTTTATTTATTTATTTATTTATTTATATGCTTGTTTATTTGTTCTTTTGAGATAGGGTTTGCTATGCAGCTCAGGCTGGCCTTGAACTTACTTTGTAGCACAAGCAGGCCTCCTCCTGCCTTGACCTCTGGAGTGCTGGGATTACAGGAGTGTGCTACCACGCCCAGTTGCCTGGCTCTTAAATGAAGTAATATATTTAAAATTTCTCAGTTTTAATATTTTTTATTTTTATTATTTTTTTATGTACTTGGTACAGGATCTCCCTTGCAGTTCGAACTCATAGTGATCCTCCTGTTTTCAGCCTCCCCAGTACTCAGATTACAGGCTTGTGCCACCACGCCTGGTCTCTGATGGCTTAGTGCACCTGGGAGCAGGGTTGGCGTATCATGTGGTGCAGGGGATTGAACTTTGGTCCCTGCCCTTGCCTAAGCACACATTTAGTCCACTGAAGGCTATCTTGCTAGCCTTCTCAGTTTTAATATTAAACATGGCAACTATCTATATCTATCTATCTATCTATCTATCTATCTATCTATCTATCTATCATCTATCTATCTATATTGTGTGTGTGTGTGTGTGTGTGTGGTATGTGTTAATAAAAACCTTCTGGACTATAAAAGAAATCTGAGTTCAGAAAATTTGAGAATCTTTTAATTAAAATGTTTTTCAAAAAGTCAGCGAAGTAATGGATCTAGGCACTAATGAATGGTCACTATATGACAAGAGGAAGATGTTCTGAGGAAGAGTTACAACATATCTTATGAAGTATTCTTGCCCCAAAAATAATCAAATGTGACTCCAAGAAAGACCGTAGATTTGCCTATCGAAGGCAAAAAAGAACCTAATGGCCACATGCAGTGGTGCACATACCTGCAATCGTAGCTACTCAGGAGTCTGAAGTAGGAGGATCATGAGTTTGAGGCCAGCTGGGCCACTTGGTGAGACTTTTGTCTCAAAGTAAAATTTTGTGAAAGTTTAGGGGTGTAGTTCAACGATAGAGCACTTGCTTAGCCTGTGTGAGTCCTTGAATTCCATCTCCAGCACTGCACACACACACACACACACACACACACACACACACACACACCTGGGTGCAACAAGCAAGCCCCAGCAGCATAGGTGTTATGATTTGTGTCTAACTGTCCCCACAAAGCCTCAAACAGTCATGGGGCAGGGACTTCTAGAGTCTGAGATTAACTCGTGATCCACTAGGATTATGGGTTTTATTTATTATTATTATTATTATTATTATTATTATTATTATTGTTTTACCTTTTTGAGACAGGGTCTCACTATGCAGTTCAGGCTGGCCTTAAGCTCACTTTTGTAGCCCAGGCTGGTCTCAAACTCACACCGATCCTCCTGCTTCAGCCTCCCAAGTACTGGGATTATAGGCATGCGCCACCATGCCTGGCAGGATTATAGGTTTTAGTACTGCTGGAATTACAGGTGTGAGTACTTCCCCCAGCCTGGGGTGATACCCTCAGGAGAGACACAGAGAGAGAGAGACAAACAAACAGACTTCCTCTCTCTGTTGCCATCATTGCTGCTACTCCTCCCAAAGCTCTTAATCTCTGCTGCCACTGCTCTGCCTTGGAGCCAGCTGAGTACGGACTGAAACCTCCAGTATCTGTGAGCTAAATAAACTTTTCCTTCCTTCATTTTGAGTATCCAGTATTTGTGCCAGCAATGAGAGAAGAGTAACTGATACAATAGGTCATTCCATAGGATGAATGATTCCATTTCTTCAATAAATAAATTGCATGGGGTGAGTGTGGGGAGCACAATCCATGGCTTTCGGTTCCTGCTGTCTGGATTACTTTGCCCTCTTCTTCCATGTGGTGAATTACTCATTTTGCAAATCAAAGCTGAAATGTTACATCTTCAGTGATGCCTTTCTTGCTTTCTCCAGGGAAGACCCATCTGCGCTCTTTTGCATCCCAATGACCATTCATACCAGTCTTTGATTTCGCACTTACCATTTTGCATGGCAGTGTTACCATCCCGTGTTTCATGTTTCATCTCTCCCTGAGTGCAGCACTCTCTTTTCCATGCTTGAGCATTTCCTAAGGCTCAATAAGATTCGAGTTCATAGTAAGCACTCAATGATTAATAAATGAATACATGTTCAGTAGATAAATGAATGGGGTGGGGTTTGTATCCATGCTTGAAATACACGAATACACTCTCTATCCCCTTTTGGATGAATTCTGCTACCTTCGTTCTTTGCACACCTACCTTCAGATTCTTCACTATTTCCCTTATTCAGCAAACCAGCGGGGACCAAGGTTCGATCCCCAGCACCACAGGCTGTGCCAGCCCCACCCATAGGGCAGGCTGAGCCAGCCATAACACAAAAAAAGGAAAGAAAGAAAGAAAGAAAGAAAGAAAGAAAGAAAGAAAGAAAGAGCCGGCAGGAAACCAGACTTAACTGGTCAAGGCTGTGACTGTTACTTGTGATGCGTCAACTTGACTAGACTAGGAAAACAGATCCATAAAGCATATGCCTGGGCATGTCCAGAGATAACTGGCATGTAGGCCAGCAAACTGAGGGAGGGATCCACCCCCTTGGTAGGTGATACGAACCAACAGGCTGGCAGACTGGATGGACTAAAAGGAGAGAAGCATGGTGGCCTAAGACCTTGAAAAGCTCTAGTCTTCAGTGGTAATGTCATTGCTTTGTTTGGACATCAATGTCCAGTTTCTCTAGTCTTCTAGTGAAGACTCCTATCACAATTCTTGTGAACTTCCTGGCCTTTGACCTTGCACTGATGCTGCATCTTTGATCCCTAAGGATCTGTGGCTTACATTTTCTGGGCCTGAGCAGCTCCTGGATTCTCTGGTTCTCTGGCATGCTAGTTGTTATTGTGGACCTATCTATCTACCTACCTGTCTGTCATCTATCTATCTATCATCTATCTGTCTATCCTATTGATTCTGTTCTCTCAGGTGTATCCTAACTAATACAAAGACTCATCTTTTTTTGCGGAACCAGGACCCAAGTTTAACAATAAACGTGGTGTAGCTACTCCTTACCAAGTGCTATTCCAGGTGTAGGATGGCCTGAAGGTTATGCAGCTAGAAGCCTACTGTCTTGAGCTTACATCCTGTTTGGGAGAACGCTAGTAATCAAGTGAATTCCTTAAACTAATCTATGTGCTCTGAAGAAAACCAATTGGGTCTTGTGATGGAGAACTGGGATATACATGGGAATAAGAGTAGAGAGGACACTGTAGTTAGATTGGAAAAAGTAGAGGTGACATTTAAGTTGATATTCGAGGGGCCAGCCGGCCACAAAGCTATGGGGAAGAACTTGTCTTACGAAGTTGAGGAACAGTCATTGTGAAGTCCCTGAGGCAGGGAAAGCTTAATGTCTGTGATTGCTGGAAGCCCACGGTGCCTGGAGAAGTATGAGTACAGACGAGAGGAATGTCAACTTACTGCAGAGGTGTAGAAACACACACAGAGTCCTGCACATCAGGGGAAGGGCTTTGGGTTTTCTTTAATGAGCAATGGGAACTCTTTGATGGGTATGAGCATTGTCATGGGGGAGGGGGACAAGGTGTAAGCCTGGGTTTTCGTCTGATTCCCAGTGGCAACTGTTAAAGCTGGGTGGGGGGAGTCCTGGGGGTCTCTTGTGCTCTTTGGAAACTTTCTTAAGAGCAGTCCAAACTAGTGAAGTGCAAAGCAGGCAATAAAAATAAAGGACTGTGGTGGCAGGCCTTCTTTTCCAAGCCACCTTGCAGGGACCGGGGAGATAGCTCCATGGTACAAGTGCCTGCCTGACAAGTGCAAGGTCATGAGTACAAACCCTGGTCCCACCAAAGAAAAGAGAAAAAAAAAGAAAGAAAAACGAAAAATCAAGCCACCTTCCTGCATTTTGTGGTTAACGGGTCAATGTGTTCTCATTTAAGGTCCCTGCCCTTGCAGCCAGGACTGCTGTGGTGGACACTTTGTTTCTTCCCTCAGTGAACTACCCTTTTATTTCTGAATTTCATTTTTTAAAAATGTATTTGTTACAGGGTCTACAGGGTCTCACTATGCAGATCGGACTTGTAGTGATTGTCTTGTGTTCAGTCTCCCAAGCGCTGTGATTATAGGCGTGTACCACTATACTCAGTCTCAATTGCCATCTCAGTGCGCCCCAGTGGTGGAGCTGGCATGGCACACCAGGGATCAAACCCCGGTCCTTGCGTCTGCCTAGCCTAAACAGGCACTTTAGACCACTGAGCTATCTGGAAGGCCCTTATTTCTGAATTTCAGAACTGCAGAGTGGGGCTGCTGCTGAGCTTCAGTAGTGAAGAGTGCTTGCTTAGATTGCCTGAATCCTGGGTTCCATCCCCAGCACTAGAAATAAAAATGACATCAGAAGTGTGTAGTATATTAGAGTCATCATCTACAGCTTTTCTTTTTTCATATAAGTACATGCTATATTGCTGAGGCTGGCCTCGAACTCCTAGACTGAAGCAGTTCTCCTGCATCAGCTTTCCAAGTAGCTGGGACTACAGGTGGTACCTGTAGAATCATTTAAACAAATGCTTTAAGTAGTGTTCTTTTCTTCCTGCCAAAGCCAGCTTCCTCTGGATTCCTGGTTTTTGTGTGGTTTCCAAACACAATCTGCTTGCCTGTGCTGGTAGCCAGAGTTTCGCAGGATAACAAGAGTGTCACCTCTCATGATGAGAAAGTCCTGTTTCCGCTCCTGTCTGAGCCAAATGAAAACTTTTCTGAGTTCTAGAGGCTGAACAGGGTGTGACTAAGAGAGCAAGTTCCAGCATCAGGGATCACATCCTGCTCTCCTACTTGATAACTGATGACTGTAGCTGAGTCACTTGACCTCTCTTGGCCACCAGAGCAGGGAAAATGCCACCAATCTCCAAGGCTTGCAAGCATTAAGCCATAAGATGAGGTAGATGGCTGAATTCTGATGGTGAAGAAAATCCTGGTCACTTGTGGGGGGATGCTAGGCTGCTTACGTGGTCCCTTTGGGTCACCTCTATTCTGTTCCCTGCGGCTCTTCATTGGGGTGGCCTCTGCTTGCTTTGTCTGAGGGTGAGTTCCAGCAAGAAATCAAAGGAAGAAGACAAGAGGAAGCCAGGGACCCATTTTCTTCACTTTTCACCCTTCAGTGTGTTGGTGTCACTTAACATAGATCTTCTCAAGGCAGCCCTCTGAGTAAGACCTGTCCCTTATGGGTTCCAGTTGCCACTGCAGATGGACTGGAACTTGGACCTAAGAGAGATACCTACCTCAGGTACTGCACTGATCCTAGCTGCCATATCTTGGAGCTCCCCAAGTGAGCCCCTTCTTGGTGGCTCCTTCCTTGTGCAAGGTCTGGGCTTCTAGTCATCTCTCCTCACATAGCCTTTTGGAATTTTTTTTTTTTTTTTGCCAGCTTAGCCCAACCTGAGGGCAGGGCTGGTGCAGCATGTGGTGCCAGGGATTGAACCACAGAGTGCCTGCTTAAGCTTGCCTAGGTAAGTGCTTTAGACTACTGAGCTATCTTGCCGGCCCTTTAGGAAATAATTGAATGCAATGCCACCCAGGTTACACTGTCCACAATAAAACACTGTAAGTTCAAGTTTTATTACTACTGTTATTTGGCTAAAGTCTTTTAGGTAAGAAAGTAACTATAAAAGTCACAGAAAAATCATTAGTGACTAGGGACTGGGGAGATAGCCCTGTGGCATAAATGCCTGCCTGGCAAGTGCAAGGTTGTGAGTTTGAGTGACAGTTACCTTAGGCCTCTTGTCTTAGTTAGGCACTTGGATTATAATTTTAAAACATAATACTGGGGGCTAGGGAAATAGCTCAGTGGAACAAGTGCTTGCCTGGCAAGCACGAGATCCTAAATTCAATCTCTGGTAACACCAAACAAACAAACAAACAATCAAACAAAAAATACTATTAAAATGATATTAAAGTGGTGTCCAGCTACTGCTGAGAACCCAAGAAAAAACTATTTTTAGGCATGTAGGTTTTAGACCAATCTTCCCCTTGGTGGCCTCTTGTCTTGTCTATTGTGGAACCCAAGGGATTAGAGAAATTTGTCCTCTGCTCTGTTTTGGTCACTGACACATCTGTCACACCAAAAGCTGAGGAAGTCTCATCTTGGTCTTCTTGAGCTGTGAATTACAGGAACTTGGCCTAGTCCCTGGATGCAATTTGATACAAAACAATAGGCAGGTGGCACTTCTCACTTGAGATCCGTTTTTCCCTTGGGCTGTCTGGCTAACTTGTAGAGCTGAGGGGTGGGAGGAGACATTTGACCCCTTTTGGTGCTGGAGGCCAGAATGTAACTTTTGGTAGCACTTTCCCTGGAGCTAGCAGCTGTGTTGCACTCTCAGACTTCTACATGGAAGATTAGGGTCTCTGTGGTCTCTTGTGATCTCCTGTGATCTCTGCCACATCTTCTGATTGTCTGACTCTGTAGTGTCTCCTGTAACCTTTAAAGCTTAATACCCGACCTATGGCACTATGAGCAGTGGTGGAACCTTTAAGAGGTTAGACCTGATGAGAGAAAGTTAGGTTGATGGGGTGCTGTCCTTGAAGGGAACATTGGGGTGATTGTCCTCCCTGCCAATCTCTCTGCGGTCCTAGGGATTAAACCAGGGCCTTTGCGCTGGGCAGCATCAGCACTACTTTTCATTTTTACTTTAAAACAAGGTCTCACTCAGTTACCAAGTTGCCCAGGCTGCAGTTCCTGACTTCTGCGTGCTTCCTGGATGTCATGAGTGAACAGGTCCCCTCAACTATGCGCTTTAGTCATGATATACCATGCTGCCATAGGCCCAGAGCCACACGTCCAAGTGATTGTGGACAGGTATCTCTGAAACCAAAAGTTGATTTTTAAAGTTTCCTCCCCCCCCCCTGCCGCAGCAGGATCAGGGATTGAACTCAGGACCTTGCACTTGTTAGGCAAGCACTTATTCTACCGAGCTATCTCCCCAGCCCATCTGAAACCAAAAGTTGAAATAAACCTTTCCCTCTTTTTAAAGTTGGTTGTCTCGGATATTTTGCCATAGTGACAGAAAGCTAGCACATTTCTCTTTGCGCAGCTTATTTCTTTTCAAACGACAGCCTCTCCATCAACACACATCACTGCCTACTACCCAGATGTGGAGAGGCATTAATAACTCCCCAAATAAAGGAAGACTTTTTTACAGTAGTGTGAGTAAAGAGAGTTACACTGTGGCCATGGCCACAGTATTAAACTCTGAAGTACTGTATGTATTTGAGACCTGTGAGTTGTACTTAACAGTAATTTCTATTCTTCACCCATTTCCCCCCAAATCAGTATAATAGTCACACATGCCTACTAGGGCCCACATCTTGATTTGGTTGACACATACTGGACAGAACACAAGGAGAAAAGAGCTCTCAACCATTTTCTTTAATTGATACTCAGAAGAGACCTCTTCGCTTCTGAACATAATTACCTTTCATCATCGCTGATTGTTGTCCTCATATACTCGTGTTATTCCTCGGCTCTTCTCTCCCTAAAAAGAAAATGTTTGTTCTTAAGGTCAGCACTTTAAAAAGATCCAGAGTGGGTCCAAGCTAATGGTAGAAATGTACTTTAGAAGCAGTAGGATAATAAGCTGAAATTGCCTGCGTAGTCCTTGTAAACTTGGACTGGCTTCTAACAGTTCCGGTCAGGCAGAGAGCTGGAATGCTCCAGAAACCCGAAGGCCGAGAGCAAATGGTAGAGTGCTGAAAGCAGCACTGTTCTCCAGTGATATCCTAAAGCCACCCAGGCAAAGGGTTGGGGGGAATCAGCTGGATCCCCAGCGTGTCCAACTGGACACAATTTGTTTGGTTAGAGTCAGCACTACCATTGGCAGTAAGCTGCTTTCAGTTTTGATTTTTGTTTTGGCTTTTTGTAGTCCCAGTGATGGAACTTGGCCTCACACATTCTAAGTGTGCACTGCACTGAGGAGCTATCTCCCTTGGCCCATAAGTTGGCTTTTAAAAGAAAGTAACTGGGGGGAGCAGGGAGCTAGCTCAGTGGAATAAGTGCTTGCCTGGCAAGCAGAAAGTCCTGAGTTCAATCCCTGGTACCACAAAAATAAATAAACAAACAAATAAATGAATAGAACTATAGTGGCTTTTAAAGAAAACCTTTTTTTTGCTGGGCATGGTGGCGCACACTTGTAATCACTTGGGAGGCTGAGGCAGGAGGATCAGTGTGAGTTTGAGACCAGCTTGGGCTACAAAAGTGAGCTCAAGCCCAGCCTGGACTGCATAGCGAGACCCTGTCTCAAAAAGACAAAAACAAAAAAACCCCTTTTTTTATTGATGTGTACACAAAAGTATACTAGTCTTAAACAGGAAACTGTCTTACTTTTCAAACTGAGCATTCACTTGTGGTTAGTATCTAAACCAAGAAGTCTCAAGTGCCCAGTAACCTCCAGAAACTTCCATGGTGGCCTCTTCCAGTCACCATCTGATCTCTTTTCCCTGCTCTTGTTTTGCCTCTTTCACAATTTTATCTAGCATACTACATTTTTGTAGTATTTTTGATATTAATGAGGACATGGACTTTTGGTTTATGTTGTCAAGTCCTGTACTCTTAGTTTCTTGAACTGTCCCTAGCATAGAGTCGCTGCTCAGTAAGTATTTAAACAACAAATGAATAAAAGGTAATAAGGAATGCCAAAAATAAGCCCAGCCCAAAATACACCTAATTGATAAATATGCTATATCCATACACTGGAATATTACTCAACCATAAAAAAGATGCAATACCGACACATATGAATAATGCTGTTTATCTTAATCACTTTCCCAACTTTAGGACAAAATATTTGATGCCCACAGCTTAACAAAAGTTGTTTTGCCTCGTGTTTTCCTTTATGGCTGGTTAGCTCCAAGACAGGAATAGTCACCTTCTGAAAGTTACACTTATGGACAAATGAGACTTTTGAGGGATACTATAGGTCTAAATCATGACACTGATGAACATTGAGAACATTATTCTGAGTGACAGAAGTGAGACACAAAAGGCCACAGGTGTCATGATCCCATTTATAGATTTTTTTTTTTGTACGGAGAATCAAGCTCAGGACTTTGTATTTGCCAGGCAGGTGCTTGTGCTTCTGAGATATATCCCTGGAGATTCCATTCGTATGACATGGCCAGAAATGGCAAATCTGAAGAAACAGGAAATGGATTATTGATTGCCTAGAGTAGGGGGAAGGGGAGAATGAGGAGAATTTCTTTAATAGACACAGGTTTTCTTTTGGGGTGATGAAGATATTTTGGAATTAGAAAAGATGGCTACATGACACTGTGAATGTGCTAAATGCCACTAAATGCCATTTTATGAAGGTTTGTCATGTGTGAATTTTGCCTTAATAGCACACAATTTTTAAAATAAATCTAGATGTCACATACCTGTTATCCCAGCTACTTCAGAGGCTAAGGCATGAAAATCTGAAGTTCAAGGCCAACCTGACCAACTTAATGAAATTGTCTCAACAGAAAATGAAAAAAAGGGCTGTGGCTGTAACCCAGTGCTAGAGCACTTGCCTGGAAGATAAGCCAGCAAAGCTGAGAGAAGGTGGAAGTGGATGGAAGGAAATATATGAAGACTTCAGGGCTGGGAGAGGAAATGAACTAAATCATTTCAAGGGGATTCATGGGCGGAAAGGAGGCTGGCAGAGTCAAGTATCACTTTTGAAGACAATAGGCAATGTTAAGGAGCCTAACTATACAGACAATTTTGAAAGTTCTTATAAAGAGAGTTAAAGACTTCAAGTCATGCATGGTGGTACATGCCTGCAATCCCCGCAGTCAGGAGGCTGAGATAGGGGGATCACATGTTTGAGACCAGCCTGGGCTCCATGTCTCAAAAAACTAAACAAACAAACAAGTCACTCCCTCCCAAACAAGCCAAATCAAAAACATTCTGAATTCAGGAAGATGAGACTTCGTAGTGTGTTGAATGGTGGCCCGCAAAAGATGTGTTCCCATCCTAACCCTAGAATTTATGAATGTGACATCTTATTTGGCAAAAAGTCTCTGTATATATAATTAAGCTAAGGATCTCTCTCTCAAGACAAAGACATCACATCACCATGGATTATCCAGATGAACACAAAGATTCCAGACAGACAAGAGAAGATGCTCAGGGCTGTGACAACCAAGGCTGAGACCCAGGCACTGATGACATGGGCTAAGAACATCAAGCAGTGCTGGCAAAAGCTGAAGCCAGCAAGTCCAGCCCTCTGGACACTTTGATTTTGGCTTCCAGAAGTGTGAGAGAATTTATTTTTGTTTTCTTAAGCTACCGACTTTGTGGTAGTTCATTAAGGCAGCCCCAGGAATGAGGACTTCTACTGTAAATCAGCACAACACATTGGAGGTGAAATTACACAGAGAGCCAAATGTAGGGCTCCCTGGGGACCCAGGGAATGATTCGATCTCTTTCCTGGGTCTCTGAGGAAGAGCTGGTGATTGTCAGGCTTACATAGTGGCCCACTGCATTCATGCACAACCGCCAGGGCTGAAGACTGGCCCTTAGGCATTTCCTACTCCTTGGCCACTGTTTGCATTACATAGGGTTTGGACACAAAGGACAGCGATCTGGGAGGCTGATGCAAGACATCAAGTTCAGGCCCAGCCCTGGCAACCTAGTGATTTAATGAGACCCTGTCTGAAAATAAAAAATAAAAAGATCTAGGGATATAGCTCAGGGTGAAATCCCTGGGTAATCCCTGGGATCACATGGAGATCCCAAGGAGAAAGCAATTTATACCCGCTTGATGGAAATACAATTTTATTGCTCTATGAGCTAGACTTATTAATTCAGAGTAGGGAAAGGGAATTGGCAAAGTCAGCCACCTTTTATTTGATAAAGTAACCAGCCACCTGAAGCGGGCATGTTTCAGACACAGAGTGAAAGCGCACCCTGCGTTAGGAGGTCTGATTTTGCAAGAATGTCACAGAACACTATATATGTACAAGCTCAACTCATATGAAAAACATGAATGTCAAACTTTTCTGTTGGAAACCATTTTGCAACCTTCTTTCTCTGTAGCAAACAGAGGGAACTGTGATAAGGAGAAAGCAAAGAATCGTTGGCATGCTTATTTATTTAACATTAAAGCCTTGACTATGTATGCTTTAGTAGTATCTGGGTGGATATTATCCTGTTGAGTTTTAGAATATTTACGAATCCTGGCTTCTGTTCTGTGTAATTTCATGTTTAAAGAATTGGATTTCCTAGCTAAGAATCACTGCTTTCTCTTTCAATTCAGAGATGACAGAAGCTTGACTGATTATTTTCTCTATGGTCTAAGGAATTAATGACAAAACTCAAACGAAGATTTCCAAAGACTATAAAAGTGGCTTCTTAGGCTAAGCATGTGGTTTAGCGCTGAAGCATCCAGGAATGCCCTGGGTCACATCCCTGGTACCGTGAAAAGAAGATTTGCCTTGTTGGGTGTGGAGGTGCTTGCCTGTAATCCCGGTACTATGGGAGGCTGGGGCAGCGGAAGTGCATTTAGCCCTTTAGGGAGAGCCTGTCTAAAAAACCAAAGCCAAACCAAACAAAGGGCTGGGGACTTAGCTTAGTGCAGGGCCCTAGGCTCAATCCTCAGTCTTGGGAGTGGGGAAGCTCACCACCAATATCTCTTCAATATCTTATTAAAACAAGACAAAAAACACATCTTTTCAGTTCTTTTCTATTTTCCCAAGGTGGCCTACATATATAAGGCGTATAGGGTATTATTTATCCTCCACTTTGTCATTTTAAAATCCCCGTTCCTTATTTCCCGCACAGCCAGTCTATAAATCAAGGTTATGGAATATATAGATTCTAAATATCACACTGGCTTACAATCCAGAACAATTCTCTTCTTATGCTAGTTTTCATTTAAAATGAAGCATAATCTGCAGCTCTTGTGTGGCTCAGGATTTTGACAAGTAGCTGGGTCAGGACGAGCATTCTAGGAATCACAGGAGAAGCAAAGGTCTGGACTCGAGTCGCCAGCCACGACAGAAGCGCGGGTGCAAGCTGGATACAGCAGAGTTTGTAGGAAAATTCCAGAAGCCGAGCACGCCCAGCCACCGCGGAGGGAGCAGGGGGGCGGTGTTCTGGGAAGCCGTAGCCGGCATGCAGCTCTGGGTGTGGGGAGGGACCGCCAGGCTGCGGGTGCTGGGCCAGGCAGTTGCGCGCAAGTGGAGCCAGCGGTAAGAAGTGGGAGCCCGGAGAGAAGCTGGGAGCGTGGTGCCCCGTTTCTGTCCTTCCTTGCATCTGATGGGAAACCAGCCAAGGGCAGCGCCCGCCTCCCACCTTCAGCCTCACAGCGGCCACCCGCATTCCGACTTGACGAGTCTTCTAGGAACTGGAGTTGCCTGCGGGACCAGACCCGGCAGCACCTCGCCGCTGCCCCGGGGAGCGCTGGGGTGACGTCACGAGCCAAAGCCATTTTAAAGCGACTCCTCTTTCGGGTCCCTTGGATCTGGAGAGAGATCGCTTGCTCTGGATCCCCCTCCCCCATGGCTAAGTAAATCGCAGGATGGTTAGCCCCGGGCGCAGACTTCCAGGCGAGGTATGCCCTTGGGCAAGGAGCTCCGGCCGGCCTCCCGTGTCCTCACCCCTGAAAGGGCAAGAGGTGGCTTCTCGACGCTTCTCCTGCTTCTCAGAGAGAGCAAAAGTGAAAGCCCCTCTTGACCTGCCAAATGCCATGCTGGTTGTAAATATCTCGATTTCAAGGGATATTCTTTAGCGTGGCACATGTTTAGAGTGTCTACACAAAATATGTACTCAAAAGTGAATTGTGAAGTGCATTCATGAACAGCACCATAGGAAAAAAATGAAAGGTTCTGGTGGGGACATAATTTCAGGTACACAAACTGCTAGAACAGCATCTTTTCTCCCCAAAGTCAGCCCACCCCGTGGTTCCTCATCAGTGGCATGATAACCCAGAGGCTCCCATACGTCTACAGAGATCTGCTTATTTTCCAGTTAACAAAGAGTGACAGTGACATTGTCACCATCATCATTTGCTCCAAGGGCCATCACAATGGAGCTCTGCCAATAGCAGAGCAATTATTGTGCACCTCACTGGAAGGCCACTGTAGCAGTTCACCTAATGACCCAGAAAGGCCTCTTCTGGGAGTTTGTGGCAGGGCTGGGCCTTGGTGGCCTTCTGGTTCAGAGGCAGCTGCATCAAAGGGACAGGGACTGGGATAGCTCCTGTGTTTGGATGGCACTTGCCCTTCAGTAAGATAGCCCAAGAACCTTATCAATTTCAGGGGCAAGGAGAGAGCTTGAAACTATATAGACTAGTATATTTGAAAGGGTGAGACCTGAGTGGAGAAATTAGAAGTAGTATACTTTCCCTTTTATATTTTTATACAGTAAATGTTTATCAGTATAGAAAATCATAAATAAGAATTCATTAAAGAATTCACTGATGTGTGAATTTCGTATATCTTTTATATATTTCACTCACCTTTTATCTTTTGGATTTCACGTACCTTTTAAATATTATGTAATTTTTTTTT
>PVKN010023374.1:0-14879 GCA_004027915.1 Capromys pilorides | reverse complement strand
TCCACAAAACTGAAGAAACTGAGGCAAAGGCAGGTTAACAAACTCACTCAGTGGGAGACATGAGCGAGAACCAGTTTGTCTCCCTCTAGATCTGGCAAATGCTCAGGGGGACACGTTCATTTATCAAAAATGTTTTCAAGGCTCCTCAATGTTTTTCTCTTCTTTTTTCCTCTTTTTCTTTTTGAGACGGGTCTCCCTGTGTAGCCCAGGCTGGCCTTAACCATGTGGCAATCCCCTGCCTCAGCCTCTGAGTGCCGGGATTGCAGAAGCTCACCAGCACGGCCGGCTTGGGGCCTCTCAATTTTGAACGCTTTTTAAAACACTAGAACACAGAAGAGTCCACGCTGTGTGCGCCCGTGTTCCAGCTCCGTCCTGCTGCTGAGTGCAGAGGCAGCACAGCCCACTCCCACGGGTGCTCAGGACACCCCCGAGCCCCACCAGGCTCCTTCCTTATTTCACAAATTGAGCAGCGCATCGACACGTGACTTGCTCGAATATGATAAAAGCATCAAACTAAGCATGGGGGAGGTGGGGCAGAGGGTGCTGGCCTCGGTGTGCTTTCACACTGACGCAAAGACTTGCTCTCCTGCGGAAACCAGAGCTCGTGAAGGACCCGAAGACCTTGGGCTAGAAGGTGCGTTGAGGGTGGACTTAGCACCCCTCCTCCCCCTCCCTCTCCCCCTCTCCTTCCTCTCCTCCTCCTCCTCCTGTTGGAAGCAAAGGTTCATTTTCCATCAGCTGGAGCCCAGTCGTCACGGTGGAAAGCCCAGCACAATGGCCACGCCTGAAGCACCCGGGAGCCAGGACCACGGATCACCCTCGAACAGCACCCAGAAGGGGAGGGTGGAGATGGGGACAGGGTGTCCTGGGGACAGGTGTGCGCTGCCTGCAGCCAGGTCTCCTCATAGCATGGGTTTAGCATACAACACCTGCAGCTGGCTGCCTGTGGACCGGCTGCCCAACGCAGAGGGAGGCTTCTGTTTTCTGCACCCACCCACAAACCCAGCTGGCTCACTGGGACTCCAAGGCCCTGTGTGGCCCCGCCCCCCATGATAGGCTTCTTCCGCACAGGGACGGGGGGCTGCTCACCCTGTGCCTAACCTTGTGGAATCACCCAAGGCGAGGACTACTAATGTCTCTGTTAAGCTGGTTTTCACTTGGATTCTAGCTTGCTGGATTTTTTTTTTTTTTTAATTAGTGCAACAGTGAGACCATTTTCCACTTTAAAACGCTTGAATTTTGTTATTGTAATAAATGCTCAGAAGGCATGCAATAATGCTTAATACTCAGTAGGTAGAAATACAAATTGGTGGAAGCCTTAAAACCACCCCTATTGTTTTCCTTGAGAATTATCCCAAGGAATAAGCAGAGAAACAAACCATGCATGGTTGGTGTAGCAACAAACACCTCTTCTGAAATTTGTCAGGGCCACACACACTCACACACACACACACACACTCCTGACCTTGCCAAATGTAGGAGTTTCCATCCTCAATGGCTTCAATGACATCTCTTCTCACTCACCAAAGTCCCCTGACAACCACTGAGTGAGGAAACAGGGGATGGGGCTGGCCTCTCCCCTGCGCCCGTCGCCATTCATTAAGACAGACAATCGTCTTCCACGTCATCGGGTTTGTGCTGAAGAGCGCGCATTCACGCGTTATTTACCACCGCACACATCTCGGTGGCTGGATGTCCTCTATTGCAGGACGGTGAAACAAACTGTGTTGCTCCTACCTGCAGAATGTGGTGTCACCCAGCATCACCAGTGTCAGGTCCCAGCGTCCTCCACTGGCCGCAGCCTGCTCCTCCCACACCTGCTTCTCCTCTCTTTCTGAAAAGCCAGGGAAACTTTTCTGGGCTCTCAGTGAGCACAATGCCCTTCTGGTCCTTCCCGAGGCCCCCGCAAACTCTCTCCCATGACTTTCACCTTGCCAAAGTCACCAGAGACTTGGGTTGCCCAGTGCACGGGCCACTTCCCTGCCACCATCTTCCTAGACCTGAGCAGTGGGGCATGGCATGATTGATAAAGAGAAGAACTCAGGAGTAAGGGCCGATGACGCCTCGTGCGGCTGGGCAATTGTGCAAGATGCCAAGACCTTCCTTCTCAAAAAGGAGAGAAGTGACAATCAGAAGCTGCAGACTATTCACACCAGCTAGAGGCCTGAGGCAGGCCACCCACTGTCTGGATTTTTCTTCTCGGATGCCATCAAGAAGAGGAGAAAAGCCCATCAAAATGAAAAGCAATAATAATCTTTATTCACATTTTGGTTCAGTTGAAGGGCAGCTAGCACGGCCCGCCTGGAACAAGTGGGAGAATTCCAGTTTATAGATGCAGTAGAAGAAAAACTTGGCCCAACCTGGGCCCAGAAAAGAATGCTACCAGTCCAGTTTGGTTGAATCTTCCTTAGTGCAGGGCTGGGTGCCAGTATAAAGAGGCTGGAGAACAAGCTGATCTTTAAAAAAAAAAATCCTAATTTTTAAAGACCCAGGGCAACCTCTCAGCTGCATCCGTCTAAGAAGAGGGCAAGGCAGCCAAGAGTTGACCAAACAGAGTGGCAGGTTCCTAGGCTCAGGCAGCACTCGCCATCCTAGGCTAATTTATCATCTTACTTAGCTAGACCTTAACATCTGGCCTGGGCTCAAGGCTGGTGACAGTGACACCAAAATCCTTTCTCTTTAGGAGTATGTCCCAGGGAGCAGAGTGCTGCTGGGATGAGAGAGGGGAGAAGGCTGGCTCCCCACTATACTCATACATCAGCAGGCTGGGGGACAAAGCAGGGAGAAAGGGTCCGGCATCGCAGACCACGCCAGTGAAGGAACCAAGATGTCACCGTATGCTTCGGTTACAGTCATTTGGTGGGCTCCCCCTCGATGCACAAGGACATCTGAAGGTCGCACAGCCTGTGCAGTATTCCTGATACCCTGCCAACAATGCTGGGGCAGGAAGTGTTCTGTGCACACCCTCCTGCTGTGGGCTGGGACCTGGTTTGAATGAAGAACTTACCTTTGGTGAGTTTCTTACGTGATGAAAGCCCCCCATCCCCCACCAAGGAAACACTAACCATCTAAAAGGGACAGAAGGACATTGTCTTGGTTAAAGATATTGTCTGTGTTATTTTTCTCCCCTTTCCTGAGACAAAATACCCAACACTCAAATTACAAAAGGAAAGGTTTATTTAGCTCGCAGTCTGCGGAGATTTCAGTCCGTAACCAGCTGGCTCCAAGGCAGGGTGGCATGGGGAGGAGCAACAGCTCAGGGAGGTGGAAGACAGCAGAAGCAGCAAAGGCAGGGGCCGTGACAGACAGGCTCTGGTCCTCCCTCATGCTGTAAGCGGGCTTCCTGCCAGGTCGAACTCCCTGCTCTCCTCTTCCACAGCTCAGGAGGGTTACAAAGCAGGACCCCCTGCTGAGGGGCTCATGAAACTTCTGAACCTCTCAAGGTGACACAGCATGTCAACCATTACACACCAACTCCTAAACAACTTCCAAGTGGAAGAGTGGTAACAGTCCCAGTTACCCCGGCTCCCCAAGCCCTGGGTCCCTATGAAGGCCTCTGATCTCACATCAGGCACTCACTGTGGGGTGCCCCCTGCCTTCAGTCTTGAAGGGCCGGCTCTCCACAACCCCTTTACCATGCAGCATCCCTAGGCTCTGCATGAGGGCCTGGACCTCCTGGTTGAATTCTTCCATCAAGGGCACCAAGACCTGAGGACCGAGGAGCGAGGGGCCAGTTCCTCACTGCTTCAGGACTGGGCTTCCTGGTGACGTCCTCTTCCAGCCCAGAGAGAGGCAGTGAGACACAGCCCAAAGGACATAGGCCAGTGGACACAGCGCTAGCTCAGAGCACAGGCAGAAGCAGCCAGCGTGACCACGTAACCACGTCCGGCAGCCACTCGGCCTCTCGGCCTGTCTGGTTATCGGCACCAAAGGTTCCCGTTCTCGGGTCAGAAGGAATACTGCATCGGATCGTCCCGGAGCTGCACCTGCACACCCCTGTCAGGTCTCTGTCTCTGTCTGCTTCTGGCCACTGTGGATAAGTTCAGCCATGGAGATCTGTGTCCATTCGGGTTCTCCAGAGACCAAGATCTGGCAAGATATAGTACATAAGGAATGCGATGGAGAGGGAAAGGAATTTATTATAAGGAACTGGCTTGCGTGAAGGTGGGCACTGGGCGAGTCTGCAGCCAGACGCAGGGCAAGGTGGCCGTCAGGTCCACGGCCATCAGGTCCACGGCCATCAGGTCCACGGCCTTCAGGTCCACGGCTGTCTGCTAGGACAGGCAAAGCCTTTGACAGCATTATGGGTGTTCTGCTTTTAGTCTGAAGCCACCGATTTAAATCCCACCTACAAAATAACTTCCCAGAAACACCAGGAAGAAGACATGACCAGACATGTGGCAGCACGGCCCAGCCAGGTCGCCAGACAGAGCTGACCACCGCAAGCCCTCATGCAGGCTCTGGGAACCCCCTCAGGGACCCAGGAGTGACAGGACAATGACTGTCTAAGTGGGTCACCTTGGGAGAGCAGCGGAGGGATGTCCACGGGCCTTTCTGTAGTGTAGGGATGCCTGTGAGTTATTAGTGGGGATTTACTGGGGAGCCTGAGCACCCTCAGCACCTGGATTCCAAATGGAGTTCTCATTTCTCCTGTTAACTTCGGATGGAACTGGCAGAGAGATTAAGTCACACAGCCGCTTGTCCATGCTGTTCCACCTGCTCCTCCCACGGACCCCACTTAGGTCACCACGGCCTAAGGACACTGCTGCTCCAGCTAGGGAGGGAGATGCCCGGCCCCCACTGCTGTGTGGACTCCGTCCTGGACCGCAGCAGCTGCAGCCACCTGCTGGTCAGTGTGCTGAAGCCCCAAGGGAAGAGCAAAACTGAACGTGGCTCAGGAAGAATAAGGAAACAGCACGGGGCCGGCGAGATGGTTCAGTGGTCTAAAGTGCCTGCTTAGGAAAGCTCAGGCAACTGCAGGGACTGTGGTTCGATCCCCGCCACCACATGCTGCGCCAGCCCCACCACCAGGGCAGGCTGAGCCAGCCACAAAAAAATAAGTAAATAAAGAAACAAACAAACACAGCAAGCAAACAAATAAATAAATAAAATAAAATAATAAAAAAAAAAAAAGGAAACAGCATGGACTTTGATATTTTGTACATTTCCTGCAAAGCAACGTTCTTATAGAACAAACTATTTCAAAATAACAAATATTTTCATATACACTTGATGGGCAGGAGAAGGAAATCAGAGAACAGAGGTCAGGACAGGAGAGAACGGCAGAACCTGACGAGACCTCACAGCAAGGTGCACACAGCGCTTCCCCAAGGACCTTGCTGACCGGAGCTGTTGTTCTTGAGCTTGCGCCATTAGCCTGACCTGAATCCTCTATTGCTGGCATTACCATTAGTTTGGTCCTTGTTCTCTATTTTTCTGAGCTCAACCTCTGAGATTGAATCTGATTAATTTTGTAATAAATGTTTACAGAGGGAGTCTGAGCTTTCCCCTGATAGGTGAGTGACGTCACCCTTGGAATATTGATTTCTTCATGCTATTTTGCCATTTCTTGTTTATAAAATCATAAATTACAGGGTTGGATGATATTTGGGGGTTGGCTGAATTCCGCTCTCTGGGGGTTCAGAAGCTAATGTCCAAGAAGGTCAGGGGCTCTAAAATGTAGGTGGAGGCCAAGGCGCGGGCCGCCTAGTGAGCCCTGCGAGGAAGGGTGCGCAGACCACAGATCAGGGACGGAGCCTGCTCCCTGAGCTGCCGCCGGAGAGGCCGGGCCGCCTCCCGCAACGCCATGTTCCTGGCTCAATTAGGTTTTAAACAATGTGCTCACCGGACGGCCCAGGCCAAGTGAAGGATCAGCAAAACAGGGACGCGCGCTGCTCCGAGGGCCAGCGGAGCCTCTCGAAGGGCTCCGGCGGACCCGCCATGCCTTTCTGCAGAGCTGATTGCTGGATAAATCACACCAGGAAATTGAAATGAGCGCGAGCACGCACAGGCGGGATGCATCACAGAGCAGAAAACAGCTCTCCATGCTGCGGAGAAATCACCGGCCAGAGGCGGAGCAGAGTCCCGCGGATGCCTAGGGAAATAAGAGGAGACTGCAAAAAAGACAGGCGTGAATATGAGATGCACAAATCAGACGGCTAAGTTGACGGAGAGGTGCTGCGGAATTAAAAGGAAGCGAAGAGCGGCAAGCGGAGGGCAAAGCGGAGAGCAGACGAGAGCTGCGGGCGCACAAAGCCCCGACGCGCACGCAGGCGCCCACGGTCTCCGGCCCCGGCTTCAGCCACGTAGTCACACATAGCATGCTCTATGTGCAGGGCGGGCTGAACGGGCCTGGAGGCCAGAGCCCGCCCTTTCTCCTCGCCAGCCTGGAACAGAGGCGCTAAGCACAACGTGAGCAGAGTAACCCTCGCGGCCGCCCCAGCTACCGGGCATTCGTTGGCTGAGTCACCGATGCTAAGCATAGCATGGGGATCGAATACACACCAGGCTCTGTGCTGCACCGCGGTAAGGCATCGATTTGCTCTGGCCCCTGCCCTGGTGAGCGAATGCTCTCCAAGGGGAAGGAGTGGCGCGCTGCAGAGGGGCAGCGACGCCGTCCGCCACGCTGGTGCCTGGGGATCAGGCCATGCTTGCACAAGAACCGAACAAGAGAGGCCTAATTAGACACAGGCTCTCTTTATTCATGTCATAAATACAAGCGAATAGAGAACTATTATCATACTTAGAAAACAAAGGCAGCCCAGAGAAGAGGTAGCTCCCCCAAAATGACACCAGGACCCCTCTGGGTCCGTTTGTCTAAACAGGCAGTGTGGGGGGTTGGGGAGATAGCTCAGGGGCACAAGTGCCTGCCTGGCAAGTACAATGTCCTGAGTTTGATTCCTGGTTCCACCAAAAAAAAAAAAAAAGAAAAAAAAAAAAATAAACAGGCAGTGTGGCTCCGTGGTCAGCGTGAGGCTGTCATGTCGGGTCACCTGACCCAGTGCCCCTTAGTGGCGCCTATGAAATCGTATCGCTAAGTCTGGGCCCTGCCACTGCTTACTAGAGGTGGGAGGTGGCAAAGGGCCCTGGCATCTCCAGTTCTCCAGCTTTCTCAGCCGTAGAGTGGAGATGCAAGAGACAGCCCGTCTCCTGGTCCACCAAAGACAGACGGCAAAGCCAGGGGGCTGCCGGTACGCAGTGTGCATAGGGCGTGTTCGCGCAGCTGGCAACGTCAGGGCCCTGCCAGCCTCTGCAGGTCAGACTCTGTCCTCGCGCTGGGCCCCTCGTGGTCTGCACCGAAGGCTCCAAGTCCTCAGGCACCGTCAAGTGCCCTGGACAGGAAGACGGCAAGGGCTGCGTGGCCCTGCCATCTCATTGGACAGAGGGGGTCGCTGGCCAGCCCTGGCTGCAGGGCAAGGACCAGGCAGTTGGTGAGTTTGAAGGCCTGATCAGGGTTGGGGACTGGGATACAGGCTCAGGATCAGCCCGACCAAGGCCGTGTGCAGGGAGGTTCGCTGGGAGACAGCCGCTGGTCACAGTGCGCGACTCCCGTTCTGACGTGGCCTCCCACCCTTGATCACAAGAGCCCAGCTAGCTGGAGCCAACGGCCCCTGCTTCTCAGCCACCCTCACCCCCTGGATCGCGTTTCCCCCACTCCAGACAGGGCACCCAGAGCTCTGCAGTTCCAAGCAGTGCAATGACCCAGCTATCTCCCACATCCCTAGTGCCTGCGGAGCTCTGCCCCGCACTGCAGAAAGCTCTGGGAACGGAGAAGTACTGCCTGACCTCACAGACTGGAAGCTCTGCCATACCAGAGATGCCTTCCACGAAGGACTTTATGATCCCTGTAGAAAGAAAGCTGCCCTGGAGAATCAGGCGCCTTGGACATGCTCATCACTTCAGCCCAGCAATTTTATTCTGAGACCGTTCTCAAAAAACAGTGGGAAAGCTGGACAAAAGCTACCCTCGTAAAGACGTTCACCACATGCTGTTTTCAATAGCCAAAAAGGTCACACAACTGATTATTAAACAGTCACAAAATTCTGTCCATAAGGAGACATTAATGTGGTAAGAAATGCTGTAAGAAACACTTAATGTTTCTTTAATGTTGTAAGAAGCATTAGAGGGTAATTTCCGTTACATTTTTCTGCCTGCGTTTTTAGTGTTCTGAGGCATTACGAGAAGGTGTCCATCACCTGCTACTAAGCCGGGGTTCAGAGCTCCCAGGAGAGCCGAGCCACCCCGCATCTTATCGGTGAGCGTGCGAACCTTGGGCTTCACCTTGTTCCAAATTCCAGCTCTGCAGCCGAAAGGTGACTTCCTTTAGGTCAGTTTTCCTAACCTCTCTATGTATAACATGGAAAGGTAGAAGGAGAGAAGGGAAAACAGGAAAAGAGATGCCTTAGCAAGGTGCCGCAGCGGGAACACAGCCAGAATTCTTGTGCCAGGGCTGTGCCAAACTGGGCCCGGGGTTGGGCAAGTGCTCCACCACGGAGCGGCACCTCCAGCCCACCCTGCCCCTTGCGTCACGATCACCGTGGGCTCAGCACAGTGAGGCGGCTGCCCGCACCCACCACAGACCGCAGAGCAGAGAGCTCTAAACAAGTCTAGGTTGTTGTTGTAGCTTGAATCTAAGGTGTCCCTGTGGTCCCCAGCTTAATATTATTAGGAGGTGGCACAGACTAAGAGAAGGGGCTTCTGGGAAGTCCTCGGGCCACTGAGAGTGTTCCTTTGCAGAACACTGGGGCCCCTCTTCACTCTCTTTCTCTCTGGTCCCAAGGGCTTTGCGCCCCTCCTGGCTGCTGCTGTGGCGTGCTGCCCTCTGCAGGCCCCAAATGGCCAGCGCCATGGACTGACCGCTCCAAAACCGCTAGCCCATGTAAAGCTTTTCTCTGGACAGGTCAGCAATCTTAGGTATCTGCTACAGTGACAGAAAGCTAAGTTCACTGCCAAATCCAACATGGCTGTGTTGCTAGCCCTGACTATAACTCTAACCACCCGACGGCTCCTGCCTCCCGGAACTTCCAAATTTCTTGCTTCCTCCTGACTCCTTGCTGACTTTTCTCTTTGTCCTCACTGCTCACTTCACACCGTCCTGCTCATGGGCTCCATCCCTAACTGCGGGGCTTTCCAGATCGGGTTGCTGGGCCTTTGTTTCTAGCCATATGCGATGAATATGGATAAAATATTTTCATGTATTTGAGGTTGATGCCTGAATTTTCATCTCTAGCCCTGACATCGCTAATCAAATTCCAACTGCATTTACCCAACGTCTCAGACGTAGCAAATCCAGGAGAGAAATTCTCAACTTCCCCCTGAGAAATCTGTTCATTTCCCACGCTGCCTACTTCTTAGTAAATGACCGGCTCATCCACTGAGTCGCCTCAGCTGCAGACCTGGGCTCTGCCTGAGAGTCTCCCATGCTTTCAAGCCTCCCCCTGGCCCATCACATTGGGTGCACCAGAGTCTCTGCCCCGGGCAGTATCCCCCTCAGCTGGGGGTGTCACTGCCTCATCTCCTGAGTGGCCCCAAGAGCTAGCGGTTCCAAGTGGACCCAGGATGGGGAAAGGCTCCTCAAGGAGCCCAGGGTGCTATGCAAACTGCGCCACCTGCTGGGCCATCCAGTCCAGCAAACCCAATGGTGCTCGAAGCGCTCTGGGATCATCCAGGGACATTTGGCACCTTGCTCAGGGCCCTGGTGGTGGATCGCAAACCCCCGCTTCCGAGGGTCCCATCTCTCTGGAGAACCCTGATGAAGACAGGCTTAGCCCCTTCAGCTCCTGATGACTCCATGCAGTCGGTGGGCGAGGGCTGCGTCCCCTGACCTCTGCCTCCCCTTTGCAAGGCCTTCACCTCCTCGGGTGCCTGCTCTTCTCCCATTTTTATAAGGGACGTAGGGTCCACCAATGAATCCAGAATGATCTCAGCTTGAGACTGTGAGAACCTTAAGTGTATCTTCAGAGAAGCTTTTTTGTAAAACAAGGCCACGTTTGTGGGGCTTGGGGGCAGATCTTTTCAGGGCCACCATTCAACCCACTACAGCCCATCCTCCTTCCTTAGTGACAGTGACCTTTTACCACGCGAATCAGTCAGCATCGCCCTATGCACCCTAACGCTTTCAGTGAGCTTCCTTTCATTTCGAAGCACACCCCACCCATGACCATGGCTTCCTGCACCCTTCAGGCCCAGCCCTCCTCCCACCACACCTCTTGCCTCTCTGAGCTCTGAGGCTCAGTCTTCTGCTAGCTCCTATGCCCCCCATTTGTTTCCTCTTGGAATATTGTGTTTTCCATGCTCTCTGCCATGACACCATGTTGTCATCCTCTTGACACCATCCTGTCATTTAAGTCACAGCTCAAACTCCTCCACCCCAGCAACAGCCTTCCCAGGGCACTCAAGTAAATTAGCACCCTCTTCCCAGACTCCCTGCCTCTGCGTTTGGTGTAGTATTTTGCATACTAATTTATGGTCCACTTCCTAGGGGTGCAGAGACCCCATCTGTCTTATTCACTGCTCTATTTCCCAGGGTCTGGACACAGCAGCTATTTGGAAATGTACACAGGATAAATAGCGCATTAACAGCAGTGCAAGCAGTGCTAGGACAAGTGACTTGAGTCCTGCAGCGTTGCACTGTGCAGTGCTGGTGGCGATTGTTATTCTGGATATCAAGACCCAAACCTTTCTTTTCTGGATTTGCTATGTCTGAGATGTTGGGCAAATGCAGTTGGAATTTGATTGGAGATGTCAGGGCTGGAGATGAACGTTCAGGCACTGTCCTCAAATATATGGAAATATTCTGCAATATTCATTGCATATGGATAGAAGTGAAGACCCAGGAAGCAGATCTGGAACAACCAGCAGCTAGGGCAGGATAGAACCAAACATACTCATGACTCTGAATTCCAAGCACAAGGATAGTTCCAGAAGCCGCTGGCCCCTGGGACCAGGGATCTCCCTGCAGGGCCTGGTACACATACTCTATGCATCGCAGCTCAGCCCTCACGTAGGACTCAGTGACCTGCAGAGGAGGCGATAGGAAGGTATGTGTTTTAAAGGTAAGGCAGAGTTTATGGGAAGGGCCATCTCTTCTGCTAAACCAGGAAAGCCACCTGCAACATCAGATGTCTTGGACTGAACTAGGTTCCCCTAACTCTGGGTGCAGTAGATTTAAAGATGGATCCTCTCAGAGAGAATTTGGTTCAGATGAGGTAATGAGAGTGGAGCACTGAGCCTGGGACAGAAAGCACCCCCCCATGAGAAGACAGAGAGAGAGCGGCATTCGGCAGGCAAGGGAGACGTCCCCCCACCCAACCAGGACTGTGCCTTAACCCCAGACTTTGCAGCCTGCAGAATGTGAGATGGAATGTCCATCATTTAATCCGCCCTGTCTAAGGTAATTTATCACAGCACCTCAAGCTGGCTAGGACATTGGTGGCACTTGCAAGAAGAGCTTCCCCTTCTCTGTGACTCGCTTGGCTCTCTCTGGGTCCACTGTCAAGCTGTCCCCAAAGATAAAGTGGTAGAGGGCTCTTGGAGAATGTTCTAGAAATCTAGGAATACCCCACTGACTTTTTCACTCCTTTCTCCCTATGGGAAAGAAGAACAAAGGCTTGGTGGGTGCAGCCTGAGATCTGGGGGCCTTTGTCAACTGACCCAGGGCCACAAGGCTGTTAGTAAAGGCAGCTGTTTTAGTGGAAGGGAAGGAAGGCGTGGAAGTATCCATGGCGCAGTCAGACACCCCAGGGAAGAAGCCCTGCTCCACCTCTGTCCTTGGGGCCTCCAGAGGGTGCAGGAGGCCTTGGACATTTCTGAGGCGGTAAACACTATGTTCAAGGGAAGAAGAGAGCAGGTGTCTACGTGCAGGACCTGTAAGCCACATAATGGGTGCCTACCACGGGAAGTGGTCCTCACCTCAGGGATGACAGTGACCACCCCAGGAGTAGGTACACACAGCCTGCAGCGAGACTACCCCTCAGCGTGGAGCACTAGCCCTGAATAGAACCAGGCAGAACAAAAGGACGCCAGAGCCGTGTGTGTCGCACTGCCCCCTGGTGGACAGTTGCAGGAGACCTCTGCCCCAGCCTTCCTCGGATCAGTTTTGAAAGGGGGCAGGAGGTTACCTCAACGTCATCATGGCTTCCAAGGAGACTTGGCCAAGCTCCCAGGGGCTACAAAAGCACAATCTAACTGAGGCCAAGAAGAGGACTTTTAATCAAGCTTGAGAGTGAGGTCGTGGAAATGAACAGAGGTCTAGACCTTGAAGTCTAGACCAAACCTGCTCACCTCCTCTAGGCAACTAGAAAGTTACTGAATCTCCCCACGGTGTCACCAGGGAGCCACCCAGGCACAAAGAGGACTACAACAGCCAGTGGGAAGCATGAGTGGGAGAAATAAAACTGCATCATGACTCATAACTAAAAAGAGGAGACCCTTCAAAGGACCGATTCTGTACACGTTCATTAAGTTTGAGTCTCAACTTGTGTGAGGTTGTTACGCTCCCCTCTTGCAGATGACAAAGGACAGGCCCAAGAGCCCCACTGGCTGACTTGCCCCAAATCATGAAGCTAATCAGAAGCAAACCAGAAGCTTGGCAAGAAGTTCCACGGCCTTTTCATTAATGACAAAGTGAGTACGGTTGGCCCTCAACTTAGCACCAGTCTGGCCTATGAAGCTTGGCTTATGGTCAGAATTGTAGTCTTAACTTACAATCAAAGTCTCAAATTAGGACCCAAATGCCAGCTGTTTGTGCTTCCAGATGGCCTCCAACAAAGATTTAGCCCTTACAGAGCTCTGGAAGGGACATTCCAGCACCTTCTCCTGTGTCAGGGTATAGAGAAATCCCGGCGCAGGGTCTTTCTGAGGACACTGAGATCTGCCTGTTACAGGGGAGACATCAAGGCTGTGTGGAGGGGCCTGAGCCCTCAGCAGACAACTCGGTTCTCAACCAGCCCTCCAGACCACACGGAGCTCACAAAAGAAGACTCCACGGTAGGACTTTTCATGAAGGGCTGTAGTGGAACCAAACCCCAACTGAAGGACTGGGTTACTACTACAGCTGGATCTGAGTGCTCCCCAAGGGCCCGTGGGGAGTGCCGCGCCCCACCTCACAGCATCTTGCGTCTTCCTTACAGCTCTCCTCCGCTGTCCTCTGTGGACAGGTGGTCTCTGTCGCTGCCAGCAACCAGCATGGCCGCCTGCAAACGCCACACTCAGGCAGGGCGACACCACCCGGCTCCCTCTGGCCCCCAGGTGAGTGGCTGCTCACAGTCAGGACAGAGGTGAGTCACAGACCACGAGAGGGTCACTGCCAGCAGTGCAAGGCGAGGTTGGCAATGCGAGAGGACTTAAAGCCATAAAGGCGGCTCGTGCAGACGCCAGGGTGGCAGGGATGAAAGGAGAAGGAGGGGAGGGAAGCCCTACGCGGACAATGACCCCAGCCCTAGCCGGTGAGCTCTGCCCGAGCCCACCCTCAGCAGGCCCTGTCCCCCCACACTCTGGTACTATGTCACCCTGCACCAGCCCCTGCCACACTGAGCTACTGACAAGTCACCCGTCAGTTTTGGGTCCCCATCAAACCCACGAGCTGGTTCTCCAAGCCACAGCCTGTAAGCTGAGTCCTTCCTGGGAGGCCTCCCTGGCCCTCCGGTCTTGGGGCCCCTAAGGGCTCCGTGCAGCCATCCTGGGCTCTGCAGAGCTGGCGGCTGAGGCCAGCAAGGTGCCTCAGGGGCTGCTGCAGGACTCTGGGAAAAGGGCAGTACCATTAGCTCAGGGTCTGGCCCGGCCCTGGATATTCTTGTTCCTGGAGCGCCACCTGCTGGTACAAAGCTTTCCAGCAACACTGGCTGCTTGCACCCCTTACCTCGAACTCAGCTTTAATCCACATGTGTCAGGAGGAGGATCCTGTATCCCCGAATATTTGCAAACAAAACCTTCCCCGTAGAGGAAAAGCCAGAAGAGCAAGAGCGGGCATTCATAGGCTTTCTGCAGAGCTTGGCAGGAAGAGCCAAGCCGCGGAGCGTGTTCTCCCTCACCAGCGATCCCTCGCTTCAGAAAGCAAGCGTTTTCCAGAAAGGTCGTGCATGTGAACCAGACATGAACCGAGGGAGTCACATGTTAACTGCAGGAAGGGACGTCGCTGCTTTAAAGAGCCCCAGGGTGATCCTTTCCCCAAACAAAACAGAATTACTCCAGCATGACTGCTCTTAAACTCGGCCTCTCCTATGGTTTGGTTCCCCGTGGCCCACCTGTTCAGGGCCGGGCACCCTCGGCCATTTCCAGTGACAGCCTGTAGCTCGCACCTCCGTGGAAAACGAGCCCCGTGCAGGTCAAACCCATTCTGAGCCGGCAGCGAGGCATGGAGGACGGTTGTTTATGAGGTGTTGCGCCAGAAAGGTCTGGTGGGCAGTCCGGTGGGCCCCCCACCCCTGTCCCTTCCGGAGGTCCTGTCCACCAGTGCTGCTTGCCCAGCGCTGTCCCTAGCTGCCACCTCTGGGAGGGGAGAGCTTGCATTCGTGGTTTTCAGTGACCCCACTGTGGGTCCCCGACTAACGGCCCCACCACCACCACCAGGGGAGAAGTCAGGGTAAGGGGCAGGCATAAGAAGGTCCTTCCGTTGAGGAGAGGGGATGTGCTCACCGGTTCTGTTTTCACTCCGTTGTGGGCAGCAGGGTCAGAGTCATGATAGGGAGACCGGAAGACCTCACTGCAACATTTTCACCTGGAGTGGATAACTTAAAGTCAAGAACCTTTAAAACACAGTCTTCTTCTTCTTCTTCTTCTTCTTCTTCTTCTTCTTCTTCTTCTTCTTCTTCTTCTTCTTCTTCTTCTTCTTCTTCTTCTTCTCCTTCTTC
The DNA here is from genome assembly GCA_004027915.1 of Capromys pilorides. Lineage (NCBI taxonomy): Eukaryota > Metazoa > Chordata > Mammalia > Rodentia > Capromyidae > Capromys > Capromys pilorides. The sequence goes on along the minus strand of PVKN010023374.1, from coordinate 30 downwards.
CTTCTTCTTCTTCTTCTTCTTCTTCTTCTT
>PVKN010023373.1:0-14818 GCA_004027915.1 Capromys pilorides | reverse complement strand
ATGAAGGTCAGAGCAGAAATTAATGCAATGGAGACTAAGAAAACAATGCAAAGCATCAAGAAAAGAAGACTTGGTTCTTTGGAAGATTAAATAAAATAATGCTGAAGTCTATAAGAACTTTAGGGAAGATCTAATGATACTATTCTACTACTCTTCAAACTTTTAAATTAAGCAGTAAAGGGAGCAATACTCCCAAAGTCCTTCCACGAGGCAAGCATTACCCTGATAAGGACCCAACCGAAAAAAAAAAAGCTACTAGGCAATCTTCTTAATGAACACAGAGGCAAAATTCCTCAGTGAAATACTGGAAAAACAATACAACAAATCATCAAAAAGATCACATACTATGTTCAAGTAGGATTCATCCCAGGAATGTAGGGTTGGTTCAACATAGACAAACTACCAACAAAGCTACCATGATAAAAACAGCAAGGTACACACACACACACACACACACACACACACACACACACCTTGAGCATCAATGGAATAGAAGATGCAGAAACACCACCAAACACACTCACACTCATCTACCTTATCTTTGACAATGGGACCAAACACGTTCACTGGAAAATAGCCTCTTCAATGAATTGTGTTAAAAATACTGTGCCAAATATTAAACCAAAAACTTGTATCTCTCACCAAGCACTAAACTAAAATTGAAATCAATCAAAGAACTAAATATTAAAAGAGAAACAATGTACTGAAATATAGAACAGGTAAAACTCTTGAAGACATAGGTATAGACAAAGACAGACTCAACAACTTGGATCACATATTAAAAAGTTATTACACAGAAGCCACCAACAGGGTGAAAACACAACCCACAGAATGGCTAAAACATTTTAGCAGCTATTTCTCAGACCAAAGACTAAAATCTAGGGTGTACAAAGAACTAATAAAAATTAGACCCTACATCCCAAATTTATTTTTTTATTCATTTTAATGAGAAAAAAAGATGAAAGAGCAACAAAAGTTTCAAATCAGGTTAGTAGGATGGTTACAATAATTAATACACTGCATATTGTTGTCTTCGTTCAGAGGACAGTATGCAGACCTGGTATCTTGTCTAAATAAATATTAGCACAAATTTTTATTCTCAATGAACTAAGTAGCTGTATATTTATCCTCTCGTGTGTGTATGTATATATGTGTGTGTGTATATATATATATATATATATATATATATATATATATATGTATATATGTATATATATATTTTTTTCTTCACAACAGAACCGTCTTTTATTTACACTTTTGTGAAGTTAGTGACACAGAACATTAGGTTGCCCAGCAACTAACAGCTAACCTTAACCAGACAGGATGTTCATCTCAGGAGTGAGGTAGCTTGTTTGCTTTAGGCACAGGGCCAAGTCCCATCTATACATATTTGATCTATTTCCTAGCTTTATGGCTCCCAATGCATCTCCCTTTTTCATTTTGTTTTGTCAGAGAGAAGTGCATCCCAAATTTAGAGTGCCAATACATAAATGCCATTTGGAATAAACACTTCTCAGATGAAAAGTACAAACAGGAAGCAAGTACACTAGGAATGGTCAATGTAGCCAGTCATTCAAGAAATGCACACTGAAACAGCTGAGACTTCATCTCCACAAAGAATGGAGATCACAGCCTGTAATCCCAGCACTTGGGAGGCTGAGGCAGGAGGATTGGTGCAAAGTATGAGACCAGCCTGGGCTACAAAGGTGAGCTCAAGGCCAGCCTGAACTACATAGCGAGACCCTGTCTCAAAAAGACAAAAAAAAAAAAAAAAAGAATGGAGATCACCAAGAAACTGACCAATAAGGAATGCAGGCAAAGCTGAGGTAAAAAGGAACCCTTCTGTACTGTTCATGGGAGTGTGGACTAGTACAATCTCTGTGGAAATCAGTGTGGAGACTTCTCAAAAAACTAAAAGTAGAAATTCCATTCAACCCAGCTATTTCCCTTTTCAGTAGTATCCTATCACAGTGGTATGTACATACCCATGTTTATAGCAGCACAATTTATAACAGCTAAATCATGGAAACAACTCATAGGCCCATGAATAGATGAATGGATAAAGAAAGCGTGTTTTTACATATAATGGAATAGTACTCTGCCATAAAGGTTGGACACATATGCTTAAATATAGCACTGCTCCTCTTGGGTGAGAAACTGCAAAGGCAAATAAGGATCAAAAGGGAGGGTAGATGTTGGGGAGCAGGAAGAAAATACCCAAATGGGAAGTGCAAAAAGGGGAAGAGAAAGAAGGGAAGAGGGATTTTATTTATTAAAAAAAAAAACTATATGTATGTATGGTATGTATGTTCTGGCCAGTTCCGCCTGCCCTGGGGGTGGGGCTGGCACAGCATGTGGTGCTGGGAATTGAACCAGTCTTTGCTATTCCCTAAGCTTGCCTAAGCAGGTGCTTTAGACCGCTGAGCTGTCTCATTGGTCCAGGAAAAGGGATTTTAGAAAAAGAATGGAAGCTGCTTTGGCAAGTGCAGGGACCAGGGTTCAATTACTGCTGAGCTGGGGATGGAGACTGGGTGTGGTGGCACATGCCCAGGGAGGCTGAAAACAGGAGGATCACTATGAATCTGAGCTGCATAGAAAGAACCTGTACCAAATATATTTTTAAAAAATGGAAGTAAAACAATAGAAACAAACTTTTTTTAAGTTGGTAGGTGGAATAGGATTGGAAGGAGGGGAGGGGAATGGGGAAAAATTATACGTACAAGTATAAATTTCTTACAATGAATGTGGTCATTATGTATGTGAAAATGTAATAATAAATGCTAACTTTAAAAATTTCTCAAAGATGAAGCCATTGTCATCAAATACATCATTTTTATTCGAAATGTTATTATTTTGCCTTATAGCACTTCCAAGAAATTAAAAAGTGAACTCACTTTAGCTCTGTAAACCACAAAGCTGGACTGCAAATTTCTCACATTTAAATAATTCTCTATAAATCAAATGGTAATTTATTACTTTTTCAAAAAATTGTTGAGACAGGTTTTTCTGTGCAGTCCAGCCTGGTCTTTAATTCACTACCAGGTCCAGGTTGGCCGTTAACGGTTGTCTTGCCTCAGCCTCCAGAGTGCAGAGATGCACACATGCACCGCCTCACCTGGCTAATTTAACTATTTTAAATGGCAAAATCTTGAAAGATCAAGAGGGGAAAAAAAATCAAATGAACATTAAAATTACTATTTTCAGGTTAGGAAGACAGCTCAGCGGTCTAAGCACTTGCCTGGCAAGCCCAAGAACCCGGGTTGGACCCTCAGTACCCCATGCCATGCCGGCCCCATGCAGAGTGGCCACCAAAGGTGGGCATGGTGGCACACGCCTACCATCCCAGCACTGGGGAGGCTGAGACAGCAGGATCACTATGAGTCTGAGCTACACAGTGAAACCCTGCACCAAACTCCTCCCAAAAAGTTATTTTCCACATGAACATAAAAAAATAAGTACGACCTAACTTATCTGATATTTACATTAAAAATATACTTTTATTGATGAGAGAATTTTTAACTATTTTGATATATGAGAAACTTGCTTAGTTTTATTTATTAGAGACACGGTCTTGCTATATAGTACAGGTTGGCCTCTAAAGTCACAGCCACCCTCCTGCTGCAGCCTCCCAGGTGCTGGGATTACAGGCTTGCACATCTCCTGGCCTGGAAAACCTTCACTAGTTTTAAATACCAAATTCAAATGATTTGAAGCTTCATGCAAAGCACTTGTTCTCATCATTCCTAGTCCTGAAAGTAGCTTGCTTGCTTTCTTCCAATTACTGACTGTATAAGCATTCTGAAATCTTCCTAAACCTTGTGAAAGTTTTATTCCTTTTTGTCTTTTTGAAACGGTCTCGCTATGCAGTTCAGGCTGGCCTTGAGCTCACTTTTGTAGCCCAGGGTGGTCTTGATCTCACACTGATCTTCCTACTTCACCCTACCAAGTGCTGGGATTACAGGCGTGCACCACCATGTCTGGCTCATCCTTGTGAAAGTTTTAAAGAAACTCAAGGCTCCAGGGGGTTAGGGGTGATAATTTTTTACATTTCAACTGATGAGTTGTAAGAAAGTCTTCTCTTTCCCATGGTTTTATTAATTTTGTCCCCTACTCTCATTTTGAAATAAATAAGAACATTAGGAATTAAAACTTAAAAAAATAGTAAAGCCTGATACAGTAACACATGCCTATAATCCCAGCACTCTGAAAGGCGGTGGGTTGGGGCTCAGTGTGAAGGCCCTGGGTTCAATTCTTAGTACTGAGAATGTATGTATGCGGCGGGGAGGAAATGAAAGAAAATTATATCAAAACTAAACTATGGCTGTACATTTTATACTATAGTATGCTAACTCCAGTAGAAAATCATTTGGAGTGTTGTGAAAAACTGGTAACACAAGTGAAATTCAACTGCAAATTCTATTAAATTTATACAGAAAAAAAATCCAGCAAAATTACTGTAAATAAGGGCTGGCAAGATAGTTCAGCAGACTAAGTGCCTGATTTGGCAAGCACAGGGATCGGGATTCAATCCCAGGAACATTGAGCCAGCCATCGAGACCCAGTGCGATGGTGCACACCTGTAATCCCAGTGCTGGGGAGGCTGAGAACAGGAGGATCACTACAAGTCTGAGCCGTGTAGTGAGACCCTGCACCAAACACATTTAAAAAAAAATTACTGTACATAAAAAACTACCAGGAGGGGCCCAGGATATAGCTCAGTGGCACAAACATCTGCCTGATAAGTGCAAGGTCCAGAGTTCGATTCTCAAGACACCCACCCACGAGAAAACTACCAGGATTGTTCTTCCTGTTGATAGCATCTGAATTATACACTGCATCACTGTGGCCACTAAGACTGCTTAAGCAGATGGTTCACTGGGCATAGCCATGTCTCAGAGATGTCCACGGGTTACGTCTGCTTTAGATCAGCACATGTGCTATGCGTGCTGGTCAGCTATAGTTTCTAGGACACAACAAAAACAAGAGGTCATCAGTTTCAGACAAGGATAGAAACTTAAACTGCAGCCATGTGCTATGCTTAGTACTGTCTGGATGTACAATCTAGTCGCAGCAGCTGTCAAACTGAGGCTTAAAATGTCCTAGAAGGCATTCTGTGTATATGATGACATACCATATAAATATCCACCATACATCTCCTTTTCAAAATAAAGCATCTTTTGTATCCAACATTTCTTCAAAATGAAGGACCCAGGTATTTATGTTTTGACCTTAGAAACTATTACTTCAGTTGCTCTGCGTGGAATGAAACTTCAGTGGCAGCCACAGGTGACATAGGTGAGTTGGTACATGAACTGAACATATCTTAAATAACAATGGGCTTAGGGGCTGTGACCCCAGTGTAAGGTGAGGAGCAGCTGTAGGTCATGAAGAAATAGTACCGGGCAGACCGACAGGAGGCAGTGTCACATTTCTAACTTGAATTTGATGACAGCTTCTTTTCCAATGCACTAAGTAAGGCCGAAAAGAAAGTTAAGGAGAAAGGTGGCGCTGTGAAGCAGCGCTGTCAGTTTTTCAGAAAACTAGTTTTAACTATCAACGCATAATCAAAGCTTCCAGCCTTCCAAATAAGGCTGTAAGGTTATAAATAAGGTTATTTCCAAATAAGGTTAGAAATACACAGTTAATCACAGCAAAACTTACAACCACTCAAATTTAGCAGACCTACTCTCATATCTGGGTTAGTCCCACTTACACGTTTCCTTGCTATATAATTGCTTCTATTTTATCTAAGTTTACCAAATCCACAAGAAGTGTTACTGGCCCAACATCAACCAGTAGTACAGATACGAGCACCTGATACACTCAGCCTCCACGGGAGGAAGTCAGATGATGGGTTTACAGGAAATCAGAGACACGTTTTCTCACTTTTACATTCTGGATCCTTGGCTGGTGTTGCCGCTGTTGAAGAGATCTCCGTGCCCTGGTGGCCACCATGGCGGCGACCCACGGTTCCTGCCTGCTCCTGAACCCGAGTCCTGAGGCCTCAGGCAGTCGCCGGCAGTGGCGTATTCAGTGTCACTGCTCACCCCAGCTCTGTGGGTGCAGCTGCACCAGGAGGGGCTGTGTTTCTTCGAGGCAGGCTTCTGTTTTAGGTGACACCTTTGAACAGACATCTTAGCTGTGTCTAATCAGACACTGAAATAAAAAGGTGACTTATAGAGCTACTAGCATTTATGTTTTTCCTTTATTTTTCCAATGAAAGTAAAAGATAAATAAAATGTTTCCAGTATAAATTAGAAAAAATCAAGAGAAGAAGAAAAAAGTAGGTTATATAGCAAACACTTCTCCTCTAACACCTGAAATTTCTGTAAGAACTAAGAATAATTTTATTAAATTTAGGGAAATTAGAACTGCAAACAGATGCATGACTTCTTCCAAAAGGCCACTTGTGATAAAAGTATATACACGTAGTGCTGATGGTTTCTTAAAGTGCTTAACATCACTGGCATGAGGATTACCTATTGCTTTAAAAGGTCTTTCAGCACAACTCCAGCGCTGCTGTCAGGAGACACTGGCAAGGGTGTAAACGTGGGCAGAACATCTGAGATGGGCTTCAACAGCAGATGCCCAGGTCCACCAGGCCCAAGTCCAGATGGGTTAACGAGAGGCACAGCCGCAGAGCGCGGGGCCAAGAACACGCTCATATCTGTTCTTCTGCCAGCCCTGGATTCTGCTGTATCTAAGTGATAAAGCATGGATTATTAGACTTGGTCCTTCACAAAACAGTCAAGTTAAAAAACCCTCTGACTATAACAGCATAAAAGCTCTCATTTGGGGCCAGGGAGATAGCTCTGCAGCACAAGTGTCTTGTTGTGAGTTCGAACCCTGGTCCCGTAAAAAAAAAAAAAACTCATTATATTGTCATATTGTTTAGCATACATATTGTTAGTAATAAATTTAATCACTACTATCAACTTTAAAATTCCACATTATTAGTAAATACACTGGTCTTTAGCACCATTTTGGGACTTTATTCAAAATGAGAGCATAAATACACTTTAATTTCTAAACATAAATACTGATTTATATTATGAAAATGTACTTAAAATTCACTCTTGGTAATGCAAAATATTTTCTGATAAAAACAATTCTTGACATACGTTTTCTGTTTCTAGATTTGGCTCCAAAATAAACATTCATGTGCTACTGGGTTCTGTGTCCCACAAGCAGAGATTTATGAACTGTTGATGGGCAATGTTTTTATGTATTTAGCAAATCAAACACATAGTGATCCTCCTGTTTTCAGTTTCCCAAGCACTGAGATTACAGGCACATGCCACCATGCTCCTTCTCAGTCACTGTCTCAGTGTGCCCCAGGCGCGGGGGCAGCAATGGGATCAACCCTGGTCGCTGAGCTCTGACTAAACAGGTACTTTAGTGCACTGACTATCTGGCTGGCCCTTTAGGTAATGTTTTAATTTACATTTCTCTAAAGGTCAGAAATCTTAAACATTTCTTCAATATTTATGGACATCTCATATTTCTTCTGAGAAGTGTCTATTCATTTCAGTTCCTTTTTTGACTGGGTCTTTTATTGGGGGGGTGGTCTAAATGCTTTCAATTCTTCATATATTCTAGACATTAGTCCTCTGTCTGAGGTGCAGCTGGCAAAAATTTTTCCATTCTGAGAGTTGCTGTTTTACTCTGTTGGCTCTCTTGCTGTGAAGTGTTCTAATTTGTTACAATCCCATGTGCTGACTTTTGATGTTATTTCTTATGTAAGTGGATTTCTATTCAGAAAGTCCTTGCCTATGTCTAAGACTTCAAAGATTTTTACCTGTTTTATGTTCCACAGTGTTTCTGTTTTAATATTTAGATCTTTGACCCATTTTGATTTTAGTTCAGTGCCTGATGAGAGATACTGACTGGTCTAGCTTCGACCTTCCGCATGTAGATACCCCAGGTACAAATAGCCAGTATTTGAAAAAGTGTTCACCTTCATTGTCCTTTAGAGAAATGCAAAGTGAAACTGCACAGAGATTCCATCTTACTGCAGAAAGAATGGCTATTAACAGGGAATCAAACAGTAGCAAATGCCACAGAGGCAGTAGTGAAGAATGAGCCCTCCTACATCACTGGTGGGAGTGTAAACCAGCACAACAAGGAAAACACTTGTTTTTAGTATCTACCATACCTCTTAGATAAAGTTATGATTTTCTTTAAATTCAGCAATTGTAAATGACAACTAGATTTTACTACTTTATCTTTCAATGAAAGTTCAGAAAACAAACATTTGTCTAAAAAAACAAGGGAATTTTTAAGATTCCAGGATATAAATACTGAATCAAATTAAAATATATATGTGATACAAACAAAAGAATACATAATAACATGTACCTCCTGGTATCTTAAAATACAAAGATTTCCCAAGAAAGGGCCTCCCCACAGTTAAGGTCTGGAAATAGCCCAGATGTCCACCAACAAAACAAATGAAGAAAATATGGCATATGCACAGAATCAAATTTTACTTAGTCATAAAGAAGAATTAATTCATGTTACTTCAGGAAAATGGCTTTTTTTTGTTTGTTTTGTAAGACAAGGTCTTGCAGTGTAGCCCAGCCTACCCTCAAACAGTAATCCTCCTGCCTCAGCCTCCTGAGCACTGGAATTACAGGAGTGTGCCAGCACTCTTGGATGAATGTATCTGGAGACTACAGTACTAAGTGAAATAAGTCTGACACAGAAAATTAAATATTATATGATTTCTCATATAAGGAAATAACAAAATAAAGAAGTAAAATAAAAGTTTTTTGAAGAAACTAAGGAGATCAGAAAAGGGATATCCCTCCCCTAAAAATACATACATACATACATTATATATATATATACATATATATATATAAAAGATTATTCAATTTCAACTCAATAAAGTTAACTTATTGAGTTGCCCATATCCGTGATATGAATATAGATACGATTATACAACCTAGTAAGTTAGAAAAATGGTGAGGCATAGACAGCTACAGCCTGGAGCCACTCGCTTCCAGGAAGACTCCCAGCACGTCAGAGTGCTTCATGTTCTTAGAGGTCTAAGTCTGTTTGCTAAGCGGAGCATGTGATAGATTTTCCAAGGTGAAAACCTTTGCTAAACTATAAACCCAGCAACTAACTCTGATTAGTAAACAGCACCATGAGTCAGAAAAGAAAACAGGTGAGCAGGAAAGATTTAACTCACTCATTACCATGCCCAGTATGACTTCAGTGGCTTATGCAGAGTCAGAACTACAGTATCTGATATACAAAGGGAAATATTTTATACTATCTAAATTAATCTAAGCCAATTAGATATCAAACTGTTATAGAATGCAAAAATTTGATTCCTTATTGGAATTTTAGAATTGTTGCACATTTTAATAACACTAATTTAGTTAATATCACTGTAAAGCAAAATCATACAGTTAAACATTCGATTCTTAACACTGTAGGAAAAAAAATAAGCATCTACTTTTACCTTTCGAGGCTTCTGATACATTTGTATTTAGTTCTCTCTGTCTCGGTGAACTTAGAGGCTTCATATCATGAACTGAAAGTTTTGGTGGAGGAACCGAAGGATGAGATTCTGTTTCTAGAAATTTAACAAAAAGTTCTGAAAAAGACTAAAAAGAAAATACTTCGGTTATATTAGGCTAGGTAACAAAATTATATTCACTACAACTAAGAAAATGTACCATCCATTATAATTGTTAAATATTAATCGTGTCATTTGAATCTTTTTTCCTTTTTACAAAGCAGCTTTATGAACCATTCTAGCATCTTAGGTGTAGCTACAGCAACTCAACAATGTCATGATCTCTGATGACAGCACTCATTCTAAACACTTCACGAGTTAGCCAGCTGAGAGCTCTCATTAACATCAGCAGCACTTAAGACATTGAGTCTTTTCATTTTAAGAACACAGACACGAAAACCTGTATCACGTGAACAAGTAATAAACATAACTGTTTAAAGATCTGCAAAAGATGTCCAGTAACACTATCAGATTAAAATAATGTAGTGAACACTTTTCCTTTAAATTAAATGTTATGCCATCCAAGGAAAATAGGGTTTTATCCTACCCTTGGTTTTTTCTTTTTTTTTTTTTTTTCTTTTTAATGTATTTGTTGTTACACAGCTCAGACTCAGTGATCCCCGTTTCCCATTTTCAGCCTCCACAGTGCTGGGATTACAGGCGCGTGCACTACCATGCCCATGCTCTGGCTGGCTCAGCTCACCCTGGGGGCGGGGCTGGTGTGGCCTGTGGTACCTGGGATTGAACTATGATCCCTGCACTTGCCTAAGGAGGCAGTTTAGTCTGCTGAGCTATCTCACTGAGCTGAGCTATCTCACTGGCCTGTGTGTGTGTGTGTGTGTGCGTGTGTGTGTGTGTGTAATTGAAAAACCAAGAAATCCTACACTCTCACAGTGTTGTCAATTCATTCCATTAACATTCACCTAATGCTCTCTGTATTTCGGACCCTGCACATCCTCACATCCTGATGGCCTCTTCCTGTCAGACATGGTTCAGGGGCAGCACCCTCCCTTCCGGTTCGCAGCTGCATCCCCAGAGCTTATAACAATTGAGATTCAATCAGTGCTTAGTAAGGATCACGAGCTCAATAACTTGGGACATGCAAAAGTAAGTAAAATAATGCCTCTTTAAAACGGCATAATTGCTGAGTGTGATGGCACATGTTTGTATTCTCAGCATTCAGGAAGCTGACGTAGGAGGACTGCTGTGAGTGTGAAGCCAGCCTGGGCTACATAGCAAGTTCAAGGGCAGCCTGAACTACATAGCAAGACCCTGACTCAAAAAGGACCCCCTCAAAAAAAGATGAACAGTATAATTTTGTAGAAAGACTGCCTAAGGCAGTAGGATCAAACACATAAAGAACAGTTACAACTCTAAAAAATAAAAGTACTATTAAAAAGTGTAAAATGAAAACTATCTGCAATCAAATTATTAAAATTGGTTGTCTTCGCGATATGTTTTCTCAACTTTAAAATAATAAAATAGCTGCATAAATTACCCTAAAAGAGAAATCTGATGCTTTGAAAATAAATACAATATACAAACATTCCATCCTTCATATTCAACAAAAATAAAATTAGTCCTTACGCTATTGAGCACGGACTGCTGATTTGGTCTCAGTGGTGTGTTGGGAACACTTTTTGATCCTCCAAGCCATCCCGTCATCCACCTAGTGACACCTCCCTGATCTTCATTAAGCAACTGTAGGATTATTTTAAAACAAAATAAATATTCTCAATATGAGAAAACATAGCCATTTTTACATAACTTCAGATACTAGCAAATCAAACTTTTAGTTCAGTTTTTAATACGCATTTCCTACTACTGACAAAGGCAACAAACAGGATAAAATTCCATCCTAAGCACAATCTCAAATAGGACTTTGGATACTGTATTTCAAGATGTCAGTATCCTGACAGTATATAAGTTGCAAAATATTTAAGCTTTAATCACAAAAAACTGAACAAATATATTTCAATGCGGAATAAGATGATTTCATTTTTACATAATTGAGAAAACTAAGTTATTACACATAGTACAAAGAAATATGATGACACTATTTTAGTTATAAATATATTCAGAGAAATAAGTGTAATACATGTGCACGGAACGGCTTCACTGTCTAGTTACCTGCTCCATCTCCTCCCTCGTGATACCCAGGATGCTTCCCATTAATCGCAACACTTCATGACGCTGGTTTTTTGGTGTGTGGAAATGACCAATGAAGAGATTTCTCATAAGGACTCTGGAAAGGAAGGAGGAAACCGCTGACACCAATTGCATGGGGAGTCTCCACAAACAGTAAACACACACATTTGATTATACTTATACAATTAAATATTTAACTATACGAAGAATAAACAATAAGATATTTTAAAGGGACTTACAAAAAAATTGAGACAATCCAGATTAGGAACATCTAAAACAACCCGAAGTGTTACCTATATAACTTTCTTCACCCCAATAACTACCGAGGAGGTGCCTCATAAGTAATGCTCGCTGCCTGTCGGGGGCTCACGTTCCCCTGAACAGACACTTAAACGGTGGCCACTGTTCTTATGTTTTATCTCTGTACTTTTCTACTCAAATGTATTGAAACTTAGCTGATGATACCTAAATTTTAAACGTATTCAGTAAGCGCGTATTTCACATATACTTAGGTTCAGACCTGAGACACCTGAGCAAAATATGTTCATGTATAAACAATAAAGGGAAAAAACAGTAAAAATGAATTTAGTACATTATTCTGCTGACCTCCTGCATCAGTAAAGCTATTGATATTTATCCTCATACATAAGAAAAAGGAACACCTACCTCTAAATTTAATCACAGACAAATATCTACATGCAGAAGTTGTTTAGCCATAAAAAGCCACCTCTATAATATAAACACAAAAAAGGTAAAAGGTAAAACCGTACTTGTCCACTTTTCCTTCTGTGCTGTTTACCAAGTCCACCAATTTCTTTTGGGCATCATCCAACATATCTTGTCGGAGCTGATCTGTTCAAAACATGTGAATAAAGACAGCCATCACTCATTAAAACAGCCAAGTAACAATGAAAAGAAACTTGGAGGTAGGGGAAGGTGTATACATTACTTTTAAACATTTTTATTTTTATAATTTTAAATAATTTTTACAGTTCTAAAGTAGACTCTCACTGTGGTTCTCTTCAAATTCCCTCCTTCCATAGGAACACCACATGGCCCTGCCTGACTGGCTTCTAGAGAAACTAAATATGCTGTTTCACGTCCTCTTTTTCCCTTATTTCTAATTTCTGGTTCATGTTGAGTGGAATGTGTTCCTAATCCCTTAATTATGTCCTTGTCACTGCGGCTCCAGCACAGACACCTAAAGGTGGTGAACTCCTGGGTTCCACAATCACCTTCCCAGTCACCGTGAATCATTACCTACTAAAGGCAGCCTTGGAAGAGCTTCAGGTTCGGGTCACCTTACACCCGACCCTGAGTGTGAGAGAAGCGGCTCCTGCTGTTAGCTCTTAAGACTCAACCAAGCCCCGTGAACCCTGCTAACCTAGTCTCACTGATCATCTGAAACACAGAGCTCATCTGAGGGAATGGACAGGGCCTACGAGGTATCTTATAGCATCAAAAAGGAAAGAAAGAAAAACGTGATGGGTACCTGCATGTAAAGCTCCATCTACAATCGTAAAAGCAACAACAAAAAACGGGTAGCCAGGTTAAATTTTGGAAGAACTCATTTTCCCAGATCAGATTAAAGCATCTAAAAATACATGTTTTCAGTAGCAGGAATGGTGATGTTTATAAGGTTGATGGTGAGATAAGCATGTGGAATAGTTTTATATTAATATATTTATAAATAATTATTGTGGAAATCTGTACTTGAATAAAACCATATATGGTTCTGGAAACCCCTTTATAGTTCAGGATAACAGGTTATGTGTGTTTGTACATATGTAGCTAGTTATGTGTTTATGTGGCTTTCTATATTAAGCTAAAATTGCCTTTGTTGTTTTTCTAAATTTTTAAAATTTATGTATTTGGTACAGGGTCTCGCTATACAACTCAGACTCATAGCTCTCTTCCTGTCTCAGCCTCCTCAGTGCTGAGATTACATGCGGGTACCACCATGTTCAGTTTTGGTGACTGGCACAGAGGCACAGCATGTGGTACTGGGGATCAAACCCAGGTCCTTGCACTTGTCAGGCAGGTGCCTGGACTGCTGAGTTATCTCCCCAGCCAGTATTGCCTTTGTTTACAATAAAGACTCAAGGGCCAGTCAGATAGCTCTTCGGACTAAAGCGCCTGCTTAGGCAGACAAAGGAACCAGAGTTAGATCACCGGCCTGCCATGCCGGCCCTACCCCCAGGGCACACTGAGAAAGTGATTGAGACTGGGCCTGGTGGTGCAAGCCTATAATTCCAGTGCTTGGGAGGCTGAAAACAGGAGGATCACTATGAGTCAGATCTGTATAGTGTGACCTTGTAGATCCTATACCAAAAATATGCTACAAAATAAAGATCTAAACTGCATTCAAAGAGACTATTCAGTATTGCTTTGAGAAACTGAACTTCCTGGTGCTACTTATAAATAGTATCTATAAAGCAGTATTAGGAAAATTTTAATCTCTTAACATACTGATATAAAAGATATGAAAATTTAAACAAAATTCTTTTAAAACCTAGTAATATGCAGACACTTCATTTCACAAAAAGCTATTCCTTTGTACCTGAGAATATCACCCTCTCGACCAAGTCAGGTTAGATGCACACAAGCTGATCAGAAAGAAGAGGGATAATTTTGTGATGCCTCCAGCACCTTGGTTTATTTCAAAAGATCTCCGATATGAAAAATCAAGACTTCCGAACACAGAAAACAAAGAGGTGTACCAACACTACGTAACTGGAGCTTGCTTCCAAGGGACTGAACCCACAAGATCAGTGTCCCACAGAGGGATGTGCAGCCCAGATTCACATGCTGTTGTTAAAATTAACATATATTTTGATTACTAATGATACACAAGGAAAAAACATCCTTTGAATTAACATTAGCAGAATGTTCCTTTAGTTCACAGTAAGTTAGAAACTGGCAACCTAAAGTACCTTTATTTTATTTAAAAATACTGTATCACTCAGCTATAAAGAATGATAAACTAGAAGACTTCATATATAAGTGGATGCATCTTGAACATATACTCATAAGTGAAATAAACCAGACCTACATGTGTAAATATTATATAGTCTCCCTAGTATAAGAACTCAAAAGAAGAAAATTAATTGATTAATTAATTAATTTGGGGGTACCAGGAAT
>PVKN010023371.1:0-14822 GCA_004027915.1 Capromys pilorides | reverse complement strand
CTGTTTTATCATTCAGGGAAGCAGGCGTTCCTGGCAGAAGGAGCCTGAGCAGGTTCAAAGGGTTGTTTTTGGGAAAAAGCCAAGAAGACAAGAAACTAAAAAACTTAAGCTCTGCATGGGCTTTCTGCAGAGACGCACAGGCTGCCCAGCCTGGGGAGGCCTCAACTCACTTTGCAGCAGACCTGGTGCTCCTGCCTCCCACAGAGAGCCCCAGCCCGGCAGTCGGCTGCCTGCGCTTTCAGGGTGGGGTGGTGGGGCTGACCCCAAAGGCATAAGGACATGGTTTACGAACGCAGAACAGCGCCTGGTTCTGGGTGGAAAACAGCCATTTCTGGAACGTTCGGGTGCAAGCTTAAAAATAGAAAGCTTTGTGGGACAGTGGCAGTGACACATCCGTGGTCCTCTGTGACCCAAGCAGGTGACACACTGCGGGTCAGGACAGGGGCTTCTGCTTCCCAGGCCCACGTGGCCCGCATGTCCTGCTGCGCTCTACGGAGCCTGCAACGCATGTACACTGCTGCTTTCGCCGCTGACAGCCTGGCCTCCCAATGTCTCCATCTGTGACCCTAGCTCCCGGGAGGCTGAGGCAGGCAGTCGCTGTGAGCTTGAGGACAGCCTGTGCGACACCAGGAGACCCTGTCCTATCCCTGGGGACGGTGATGTCATCCTCCTGGCAGGGTTACCCATGTCTCTGGGACAGAGTCAAGACAGGGGCGCAAAACACCAGAGGGCAGCGCAGCGTGGCCGCCTGCGGGTCCCCAAGAGCACATGGCCAGGCCGGGCTCTCCAGTGTGGGGGTCCAACTCGGTGTGTGCGGCTTGGAGACACGGTCTGGTCTCCAGCTTGTTGCCCTCCTGCCTCAGCCTCCCGGGGTCCACACTCTAGGCGGGATGGCTCTGCTGTCATCCCAGAAGGCAGGACCAAGAGGAGAGGGGAGGTGGGGGGAGGGGGAGGTGTGGCCTGCACATCCCTTCCTGGAGAAGACCCCAAAGCCACCTGCACCGTGGAGCACCGGGCTCAGGCCCTGGGGCTGGGCGGTGCTCACCGGATGTGCTGGGGCTGGGCCAGGGCTGAGGTGGAGGTGAGCGCCTGCCTGGTGGCCCGGCCCTGTCTGGCCAACTTACCGTGGTCACTTTCTGTCCCCGACCGGCCCCAGTAGCGTCGCCGCCTCTCGGGGCTGTGTGCGTGGCGTTCGATGACCGCAGCTATGAAGCGAGTGTTGCTGACTGTGGGGAGGACAGGAATCACCCTGGGGCGGGGACGCCACTGCCCCTGCACCCAGTCCCCTGTGGCCGGCTGGCCACTTTTCATCTGGGAACTGTCTTTACCCTGTGTCGTGTCCCGTCCCCCCCCCCCCCCCCGACCCCTTAGGGATGGGGAAAAACCACACCTGTCTGGGAGAGGGGCAAGGGCGGGGGATAGGGGTGGGGGTGAGGGGTGGGGTGGTGGGAGGGCGTGGAGCTCAGGCACTCGATGCCATGGTGAAGAATACAAAGGCAAGTCCTGCGCTTTTCTACAACAAAGCAAAGGCTCCTGTGCCTGAGCGAGGGAGCGAGAAGGGCCCCGTGAGCCGAGGCTGCTTAACTTCAGTATGTGCTGCAAGGACGGGAGACAGAAGAGCTACTTGGGCCAGCACTGTGACACTGTGGCAGGAGGAGCTGGGTACTCACTGATGCCCCTGTCCTCGTGGCTGTCCTCGTCCCTCTCGTCCCTGTCATTCTCCAGGTTGGACATCCGCACTGACATTTCTACCGGGAAGCAGAGAACCACAACTGTTTAATCACAAGGAGCCATCCCCCACGCCGACAACGGCACGTCCCTGGGAGCAACTCGAGGAGGGGTGCACCGGGCCCAGGCTCCAGCACAGCGGAGATCACAGGGGAGCCTGGCCAGTGCCCCTGCCTCACTCCACAGCGGAGCAGCAGAAAAGTCAAGGGCGCCTGGAGGTGGCGTCTCAGAGAGGGAAGGAGAACGCGCCGCAGAGCAGACACGGACGGGGCCTAGGCAGGCCTGGGTGGAACGGTACTCTGCCGCAGCCTCAGCTCAGCGCTGGGCGGGTGAGGGGGTGGGGGGAGGGGCGCAGGGGCGGGGCGGGCCAAGGCTGTGGCCCTGCAGGGGCTGCCCTCACACTGAGACCTCATGCCTGAGGCTGGCTCCGCCCCCTCTCCAGGCTCCCAGGAGGCTGCTCCCCACCACGGAACCTTCGCCCTGGCCACTGAGGCCTCCAACACATGCCACACCAGGCGGACGTTGCGGCAGGGACTGTGAAGGCAGCGCCAGGGACATTGCCACGCAGCACAGCCTGCTGGCTCAGGACGGAGCCCCAGGGTGGGGTGGAGCCGGGCAGAGGGAGAGACCCTGGGGTTCCCAGGTCAGCAAGAGGCAGGTGGGCTTCCCATGGCAAAGCAAGGCGGCAGGGCCCTCTGGGCCGACGCCTCGCCCGGGCAGGTGCCTGCTGTCTCCTTTCTTGTGCTTTTCTGTTTGTTTGCGGGTTTTGCTGTCCGAGCAAAGGTCTTGCTATGTAGGTCAGGCTGGCGGATCCTCCCGCCTCAGCCTTCTGGGTGCTGGCATTACAGACGTGCGCCCCTGCACCCTGCTACCATTGCTTCTTAGAGGTGCAAATGACCAGTGGCCAACATCCTTCTCACCTTGGGACAACCCGGGGGAGGCTGCTACCTCCTGGGAGGGACCTGGGGCCCGCGCTGCACGCACCTTGGGCCGCCAGGGGTGACATGTGCTGGTGGCTTCGGCGGTGGATCTGGTGGCGGTAGGCGTACACGGCCAGCACCAGCACCATGATGCAGCCCATGATGCCGCCGGCCACGGGGCCCACGGGCGCGCTCTTGATCATGTTCAGCGTGATCACCTCGTCACCTGTGGCAAATACAGACAGGTGTCTGTGTTGGGACTGCGCATGTGGAGGGAGGGGTGCGGGGGCAGCCGTGGGGGCTCCGAGCAGCTCCTGGCCCCCGACAGCAAGTTGGCCGCCAGCGAGCAGGTGGAGCTGCTCTGCACGCAGGGCCCCAAGGTCCGGGGCAGCAACAGCTCTTGGAAGGCGGGACGGGTGGCCAGGGGCAGTCGCCTGCTGAAACAAGGGCCACAAGAACCCTTAGGGTGCGTCAAACTGGCTGGAGCATGTGGGCTCCCTCTCCACTTGGGGGCTGTTGCCAGGAGGACGGCCCAAGTGGCAGAAGCAAGAGCCAAGGCAGGGATGCCACTGCAATGTGACTGCGCAGAGGGGTAACAAGGGGCAGGCAGGGGAAGGGCCTGACTTCCGCACCGGGCGGTAATGCGGTGAGGGCGCTCTCTCAGATGTAGGGACAGAGCCGCGGCTCGAAGCTGCCGGGACCCCACATGGATACCGCCACACCGTGCAGCACACCAAGGTGTCTGAGGGTATGAGGGCCCCCATGCACGTGACCCCCGTATGCCCAACACCACGGTCTGGTGGGCGAGGGGCTGAAGGCCTGACGCTGGATGCAGTTCCCGATGTCCCAGTCACACGGCCTTGGTGCCTGTCCCCACCTACAGCCTGGTAGGGCTGTCATCGTGTCCTGGAGCCCCTCAGCCTGAATAGTGACCACCGGCCTTGGCTTTCAAATGGAAGCCCCCTGAGCGAAGAACCCCGGGAGGTGGGCAAAGGACTCCCGAGCTTTCTGTCCTGAGCACAGTGTGCAGCACTCTGGGTCCCCAGCGGGCATACCTATGGCGCCCAGGTCGTCCACATACGGGCTCTTGGCCCCCACGATGCCCCCAAAGCACTCCTTCTGAGGCGCACAGTAGGACTTGTCCAGGTGAGTCTTGCCGTCGCTGTCCACCACACACCACTCGCAGTCCAGCACCCCGAAACAGTCCCTGTTGGGGGCGACGCACGTGTTCCTGAGGGCAGGGTGCCAGGCCCCCGGCACGGGCTCCCGGCCAGGTGACACTGCTCTTTGCTATGAGACACTGCCACCCACACCAGGGAGCAAATCACCTCCCGCACTTGGCGCGGTCCAAAATCACCTCCCGCACTCGGCAGGAGCCGCCACAAGGTCTGTGGGCCGCTGCCTCGGGTCCCTGCGTGTGCAGACATGACCGTGCCCAAGGAAGGTGAGGACAGTCAAGTCGGCCTAGAAACGACTAGGACACTTAGATTCCCGAGCCGCCAGCTCCCCAGTGTGTTTAATGCGTTCTGGGCACAATCCCAGGTGCGATGTTTCCCTGCTAAAGAACATGGCGAGCCAGGTGTACACGTGCAACCCCAGCACACAGAGGCTGAGGCAGGCAGATCTGGGTCTGACACCAGCCCAAGCACACGGCGAACCCTGTCTCAGACAACAGGAACACACCAGGAGCCCTGGCTTTCTCCCCTGCTTGTACTCTGCTTCATCCAAGCAGCATGGAAACCCAGAAAACCCAGACCCAAAAGGCCTGGGGTGAGGGGTGTGGGGGGGCTGCACCTCCCGCCCCCCTCGCTGCTCACCCGCTTTCCAGCCTCTGGCTGCACCTGCTGTTGACGCACTGGTGCAGGGCGTCCTGCAGGCTGGGGTCGATGGCTGTGTATGTCACCGGCTCCTGGTGGACCTCGCAGCTTGGGTTCCTATGTGGGGAGCGAGGCCCGAGTCAGGCGTGGCCTCATGCTGTGGTGCTGGCGCTCTCGAGGGCCTGGTGGCAGCCACCCGGCTCCTGCTCAACCTGTGTTCCTGGGCGCCCATGGCCCACAGCAGCACGGGGCCTGCAGACTCTGTCCTATGCCCCGACAGACTGACGCCACATCCACACACGATGCTGTCCAAGTTCTAGGGAAGGAACTCCACGGAGTGGGGTATTTCACTGGTCTGGACACTGATAAGCGATATTGTATCGCATGCGAGTGTGAGGTTTCCGTGTGCTTATCACAAAACCAAGCGGAGAGCACGGAGCTTTGCAGACGCTTGTGATATCTTCATTTGCGTGGGCGTGCAGCATGCACGCTCTCAACACGTCTATCGCATTTAAAGCTAAACTCATAGCCGACGACCTTGGACCTCTGGCCAGTGAACAGGCCCACGCTGGTAGGAAGGGCTCGCTGCACATCACCCAGCGTGAGGCCTATCTATAGCAGCGTCCGCAGTGGTTTTTGTATGTGCAAGAATGAACGCACGCAGGGGGCTGCATGTACACACACACACACACACACACACACACACACACACACTCTCGCCCCCACTCACCGGTTCTCGGCGTTGGTGAGGTTGCCGGTGCACTCGTTGACCTCCAGGGGACACTCACAAGGGCACTCGCACTCATTTTGCTCCATCCTAGAAAGCAGTAGGTGCTGAGGCAGAGCCCACCGCAGCCGCGCATGCGCCAGGGATGCACAGTGACAACTGACGCCAACATAAAGACATCACGGGGAAGGGCTCAGACACACAGCAGGCCTCTGTCCCTGCCCCATGGGTGGCAGGAGGCGGTGGTCACCCAGCTCCGGACCTCCCGTAGCAGGACTCTCTTGCCCTCGGACGCCCCGCCCTGCAGGGCCCAGCTAAGCTCCAAGCCAGTGCCACCCCACGTTGCTTTACCGGTGACAGTTGAGGCAGAGCCGGTCCACCATGCTGCACGCACAGAAGGCGAGCGAGTCACAGGTCTCGTTGACGATGCCGACGAACGCATTGGTGCCCGGGATCCTCGCCAGCCTGTATTTGGAGCAATGGCTGCCATGCACAAGGTTGGTCAGGTCCCCCTGCAGGACGGGTAGGTGTCAGGGTGACAGCAGGACACAGAGGCAGCCCCAGACCCACAAGCGTTGCCCAACAATGGCCTTAGGAAACCGTTTCTGATGATGGAAGTGGCATCCGGTCCTTGCTGAGGACAAAGGGCTTATAGCCCACGGATCAGAGGTCGCTCCCATTAACTGTGTATGTGTTCTGTATTGTTTTGTCTAGGCTTATGCAAGTGTGAATTCTTATAGCTGACTCTTTTTGTAATCTGCTTGGGAAAAACCTAACCATGTACCATCAAAATAAAAACTTCAAGAAGCAGTGAAAAATACCCTCCAGGTAAGGAACAGTTTAAACTCATCCAAAGACCGGCTTCCGCACAGAACGCACGCTGCTTTCCCTTGCTAGCAACCTCTCTCCTTGCGGAACACGAGGACTACTTAAAAGCCAAAGCCCCTGTCCTGCGCTGCTCCCAGAATAAACAGTCCACTGACAGCAGGTGTGCTTTGGCTCCAGCCTGCAACAAGAGACGGTCGGTGACAGCCAGCCTCTTGCTGGTTTGTTCGTTACGTTGGGAAGCCAGAGACTTGAGGTGGTGCTGTGAGGCGCTGTCATCCGTCCCACGCACCACGTGTCCTGGGCAAACTGCTTTACTCCCCGCGAACTCTGAGTGGCTGAGCTCCTGTGTGGACGGCGAGGCGGAGACAGACAGACCCCGAGAGCTGCCCGCAGCACCCAGCGGAGCTTTCCATGGTCCAGTCTCATGTTGAGGTGACGCAGGCCGTGAGCAAATTATTTTAATCCATGCTGTTAAACCTGTCTTGCTGAGGCATTTCTGCTGGAGACTCCACAAACAACACAAGGAATGATGGGAAAAGGCCACCGGCTTCCCCTCACACTTCCAGTGCGCTTAGCCCATCAGGTTCTCACTGCTTTTTTTTTTTTTTTTAAATTTATGTATTTGGTATAGGGTCTTGCTCCACAGCTCGGACTTGTACTGGTCCTCCTGTCTCAGCTACCCCAGTGCTGGGATTATAGGCATGTGCCACTATGCCGGGTCTTGGTGGCTGGCTCAGTGTGGCCAGGGGCAGGGCTGGTGCGGCCTGTGTTGTCGAGGATTGAACCCCAGGTCCCTGCGCTTGCCTGAGCAGGCACTTAGTCCACTGAGCTACCTCACTGGCCCTTCACCTGGAGAATAAGGCAGACGCAGAGTTACCAGCCTGCTTTTCATGGCACCGAGCAGCGGTGTTCACCGCAGTTCTGATCATACCCTATAAAGACCCTTGCGAGACGGCCCTGCACAGCAGCTGCAGGAAGCGGTCAGGGCAGAGGGACAGAACAAGGGGAGGCTTCTGAGGGGACCTGTGGCCGTGTCGCTTCTGCTTAATAGCTTTAAAGACTTTAAACACGTCCTGTATGTTTGTTTGCTCCTGTGGTAGAAACGAAGGCAAAGGCACCAGGAGAGTCGGGCTCGCAGGGCCGCCTCTGGCCAGCAGGTCTGTCAGTGTCTCCTGGAGACAGTGTCGCGCAGGTTGGAAGCGGGCCGCGAGGACGCCCTGCCGGGAAGACCCACCTCGAGGGGCAGCGCGCCTCTTCTAGGCTGCCTTCTTCTGGACGATCGCTATGTGTACTGGCCTTTTCTTTTGGCGGGGTGTCACAGAACTCAGGACCTCGTGCTTGCCAGGCAAGGGCTGTGTCCCTCGCCTGCCGTGGACTTCTTGACACCCAGGATTTTCAGTTTAGCCCAGTACTTGAAGGTTAATTACCCATTAAAGGACCAATACGAACACCAACTCTGAATTATAAGAGTAAAAGCCTCCTGCAAGTAACTTTCTGAGTATCAATGCTGTCACTCTCTACTCTAGATTTTTCCTAATTGGAATACATATAAATTAATGTCTTTAAGATCTCCCTACCAGAACCTGCAGGTGAATTTTGCAGGCACTCAAAAATCTGCAGAGCAGCTAAGTTGCAATAAGAAATTCTTTTCAGACGACAGAGACCAAGCGCGGACCCCACTCGGCCTGAGGATTGCAGGAGGCTGGGCTCGCTAGGAGACCCCAAGAGGGACCTGGGGCACGGAGGGTGCATCAGGGCTCAGCAGGCATTGCAGGGACAGAGCAGCTGCGTCTCTAGACAAAGCCCACACAGAACACCGGCTTCCAGGCTAAAGCGCTGCCTCTTTAGCACGGCTTTTGAGCCCATCATTATGGTGCCCAGGGCTACACCAAGGTCCTGTCCCCTTCTGCCACCTGACCCAAAGGCAATGCAGCAGGCAGGTGCGACACGCAGATGTGAGTCACCCTTCACTTCCTGCTTCCTCAGGGGACCCCGAGAAAGCCAGGGAGCCAGCTTACCGCCAGGCTGGTGTTGAACTTGTAGAACCGCTGCACGGTTCGGTCACTGAAGCTGTTACACAGGTTCTTCTTCACGAAGTTGGGGTGGTTCAGGATGTCGTTGGCCACCAGGGGCTCCTGACCAGGCCAAAGAGAAGAGAGGGTGACACCGTGTAAGGGCCGCAGGATCCCAGGGCGCCCCGCAGGCTGGGCCTTGGCTACCTTGTGGGTGATGTGCTGCTGCTCCACCGGGGCATGGCCCTTGGGGTCGATGAGTGTGGGGTGCGCCACCAGGTACCCCCTGTCCTCCATGATGAAGCACCTGCGGACAGACGATGCCGTGAACTGTGCTGCATTCGCACGGCGATGCCTTGCAAAGATCCTAGGTTCTCCAGGAAAACTCATGGAAAAAGAACACAGGGAGATGGCTGCTCCCTGGGGTGGCTGTCAGCTTGGATTCAGGCTCAGCGGCAGAGCCACCCTGCTGAGTGCGGTTGCTGCCCCTGTCCATGTCCCATGAACCCTACAATCTTTTATAGGGATGGAGAAACAAGAAACCCGACCTCTGTCAGGGGAAGGAGCTCCAGAAGGAAACCACCTGCAGTATTTCCGGGCCCCAATGCTAAGGTACCTCACTGCTGCCTCCTCTCAGGAGCCTGCAGGGCCCTGTCAGGGAAGGGCCTGGGTGGAGTCCAGCAGGGGCAGGAGGCTAAGCCTTGAGGCCAAGCCCGGAAGCTAGTGCTAAAAGCAGGCAGTGGGAACCTGCTGGGAAACCCCTAAAAGCGCCGCGGAAGCTACTGAAATCTCATGCAGACTCTGGTTTAATGACTAAGATGACATCAAAAGTCCTGCCAAGAGTGACTTCTAGGGGCCGGTGAGATGGTTCAATGGTCTAAAGTGCCTGCTTAGGAAAGCTCAGGCAACTGCAGGGACTGAGGTTCAATCCCCAGCACCACATGCTGCGCCAGCCCCACCACCAGGGCAGGCTGAGCCAGCCACAAAATCAATCAATCAATCAATCAATCAATCAATCAATCTTCAAAAAATATATAAATAAATAAAAATAAAAAAATAAATAAAAAAAAAGAGTGACTTCTAGTCCATCTATTACCAAGGATATAGGAAGCCCTCGTTACTGATTTCTGGGGAAAAAGAAGGGAAAAAGGGACTCGGGGGCCGATGCCAGTCACACCTCTTGCTATGTGCTATATTCTTCCAAATCATAAACACCATGCATTTCAGAAAAAGGAAAATAAAAAAAGAACACACACCTGAAGAGAACATGCAGGCCAAAGACACGATCAAGCCCTCTCCCCTCCCCTCTTCTCTTTGTGATTTGAGAAAGGGTCACTCTTGCCCAAGGCAGCCTTGAAGTCCCCCCAGCCTGGGATCCTCCTGCCTCAGCCTCCTGAGTCCTGGGCACACACAGCCATGCTTGTTTTTTGCCCTGGCTGTGACTGTGTGGCCGCCGCTTAGCTGGCACCCGACACCCGCTTCCCTTCCCGCTGTTGATCGTGGGAAGCAGTGCCCCATGGCTTACCTTATCTTGGTGCCGCCATCTTGGCTACACACGGGCAACAGGTCCATGAGAACCTTGTAGAAGTATCTCAGCGTGAAGTCAATGCCCATCACCGCCACAGTGTGCCCGGAAGACAGCTGTGTGCTTCACGTGGAGAGGAGAAGAAGCAGCAGGCTTTCGTTAGAGGTAAAAGGTGTGGTCGGGACGCCGGACAGCCCCAGCCACCATTCCCGTGACTCCACGTGTTTCTCATGTCCACAAAACCAAGCTACTTGTCTGGGGGTGACAGCAGGGGATCGCGCCCAGAGCCTGTATAACAAGCTACTCACTCCCTATTTAAAACTCTGAGGCAGCATCTTGCGAAGTTGCCCAGGCTGAGCTCGAACTTGTAATCCTCTCAGCTCAGCTAGTGCTTGGACCACAAGCCTGTGCCACCACGCCTGGCTTGCACGGCTGATTTCATGTTCATGTGGGAGTCCATGAGAGAAAACACTAAAAACTCAGTGTGGCTTTCTGAGCAGGCAGTTGGGCACTGGGGAAGCGACTTTGTCGGCGTGGCAGTCATTCAAAAGGTGGCTGGATTGTGGGGCAAAAATACTACAGAGCCACACTGCTAGGGTGGGAGGTTGCAGGACGCCTCTCAACCACGGTCACCATGTCCAGCAGGTCCCTAGGACAAGGATGCTGGGCCGCTCCCTTGTTGCTCCCTCCATTGTAGGTCAGGAAACCAGTCACAAAGGTAGGCTGGGCGTGAGGTGCCACAAGAGGTGGTCTATGCCTCCCTTCACAACACCAGGGCTGAGCACACAAAGCACAGTTCCTATTGTGGACTCGACTCCTGGGCCCGTGCATTATCCTTTGTGTGACAGGACTCTCGAGGAGCCAGGGCAGGGAGCCAGTGAGGCCACCCGACTGGCACTCGCTTGAGGAGCTGCAGCATCCAGCATGGGCCCTGCTGTTTCTGCTGGGCAGGCTTTGGCACTGCCCCTAACCTCTACAAATTTCAGCCTTCAGGTTGGAAAATGAAGACAACCGCAGTGCCTGTTCCCAGCATGGAGTGAAATGTGCGTTTCTAGCCCAGGAGGCTTTCCACACCCGGGCAGGCTCCCAGATGAAGTCAGTCAGGAGAAAGGGGCCTCGAGGGGATGCTGCACGGGCTGGGGGAGCCTGGCCCCGTCGCTGGCCACCCCTGGAAGTGCGGACTCTCCATTTGGACTGCTGGCTCTGTGTGATCTGCCTGGTGTCTACACAGGAAACATCAGAGGAAAACCCGCCAGAGCCTGACTCTCTCCCACAGCCACCCTACAAGGATTGGGTCGGCCAGGGCTGGCCGGGCTGGAGTCACACAGTGGGGAACCAGTGACACAGGAATGGGGACCCGGTGGCCACAACGCCTGCGCACTATTTTCCTGGCCCTGAAGTCTGAGCTGCGAGGCACTGAGGGTTTCCGAGCAACTCAACTGGTTTAGTTCCTACGAGGAAGGCGAGAGATGGTGGCGCAGCTCTCAGTTTGTCGAAGGGAACACAGGAGGCGCAGCAGGGCCACAGGATTTATCAGACCCTGACCACGATCAACTGCCTGCAACTGCCTGCGAGGAAGGCGCCACTCGGGCGCTGAGCCGGGCGGGCTCCACTCCTGGCCTGCCCCTGTGAGGCTGCTGTCCGCGCTGCTGTGATCACTACGCCAAAGCCACAGCAGGTTTCTCGCCCTTTAGTACCGGCATTTCAGGTAGCATCCAGTTATTATAGCAACTCTAAAATAAAGACTTTCACAGAAAAGTCCAACCAAACCTCCATCTCCCCGCATGGCAGACCAGGCTGCCTGTGACCCTCTTGACCCTTGTCACTGCCAAGGCCAGAAACACCCAAGCACGTGACCAGGCCCGTGGTGATCGCCTGCCGTCACCACGTGGCCAAGAATGCCACGCTGGGACTTGGCCACTGCGGTGCTGAGGGGAGCCACAGCGGTGGGCAAGGGTGGAAGCCCCTCCCCAGGCCAGCCACGCCTGGGCCTAGGGCAAGCGTCTGCACACGCACCCTCCAGGCCTCTGCAACTGTGAGTGGAGCCACCCTAAGGTCAGCTGCCAAGCACGGGGACCCACTCGGTCACCCTGTGTGGGACTTGTCTCTGACGCCGATCAAGCCAATGTTTTAAAATGCATTTGGAGCAAGGCCTACAGAGTCTCACTACATAGATAAGACTCATACTGATCCTCCTGTTTTTCAGCCTCCCAAGTGCTGAGATGACAGGTGTGCGCCACCATGCCCAGTCTCAATCACTGTCTCTGCACGCCCCAGGGGTGGGGCTGGCACGGCACGCTGGGGATCGAACTCCCTGGTTGGTGCTCTGCCACAGCAGACACTTTAGTCTGCTGAGCTATCTGGCCAGCCCGTTCACCAGGCCAATTTTGACAAGGACGTTAGTACGTCTGCTTTACATAGTGGGCCAAGAGCTCACGGGACACCTAAGATTCACTGAGCACCGACCAGGTACCAAGTGCGGTTCCAAGACCTTTAGGAGTATTATCTGAGTCCTTAAAATATTTCCAATATGCCTATAGCCCTGTCTCGTTGGTGAGGGAACAAAGGCAAGCGAGAGGCTCGCGATCGGCCCTGCGAAGGCTCGGCGGCAAAGCCTACCTCAGGAGGGGTCAGGCTCCCTGGGCAGTGCGTGTCACGGGCCTGCATCACCAGGAGCCATTCGACAGGAGGAACGAGCCGTCCACCAACCCACCCATCACAGCCACTGCTGCTGGGGACAGGAGGACAGAGGGCCCCCCGGGGCCTGAACTACTCAGACTGCACACCTCACCGCCTGAGATGGGGAAGCCACTCTGCCCAGCCCAGGGATCAAAGGCCGAGGCCCAGGGCCCGCACACTGAGTGGGCAGACAGAGGCAGATGTTGCTCTGGGAACAGATTTGGGGGTGTGACTCAGAGTCCAGGGGTCACACTGCCACCCCTGCTCTGCTAAACCTGTGCAGGTCAGAGATGCACGAGGAAAGTGGCCAGAGAGTGGATCTGAACCCAAGGTTTTCTAACGGGAGGGCTTATTGTGCCCAAGGACAGAAAGCGAAAATACTTGCGATGAGCAAGAATTCCTGCCACTCATCCAGGCCCCAACGCAAGTGCACATGTACACACACACACACACACACACACACGGACCTGCACAGGTGTGCAAATCTTCCCCCCAGCTCCAAGAATGTGGAGGGACCACAAACGGCTCCTCATGCCAGGGGAATGAAACTGGGCTCTTATTCCTTTCTATTTCAATTATATTTACAGCCAAAATATAAATAAAGAGCAGACAGACCACAGGAAAAGAGATAGGTCTTTCGCAAAAGTGAAGACCTGGACATGGGTGGAGAGGAAGGGAACACGAGAATGAAAATGTGCCCACACGCCAGGGCCCTGCCCAAGTGGGAGCATCGCATGCAGCAAACGTGGACACGCAAATGAACAGAAACTGGTGGGGGAAAAAAAAGTTGCGAGCAGACGCTGGGTGCTGTTGGCGCGCAGGAACAGGCTTGCCCTCTCCTCACGAGGCTCGATGCACAGCTGAGCTGCCTGCACGGTGGATGGCTGCTAATGAAGTGGGCAGGGCCTGTGGTGAGCCCTGGCTTTCAGGACTCGAACAACTGCATGAGGCGCGGGCCACGCCCTGCAGAGGAACCTGCATCTGGGGCCTGCAAGACCCTGTTTCCGTGGAGACGCGGGCCGTGGGGACCACTCTACATGCTCGCTCCTGCCCTGCACCTGTGCCCAGCGCACCTGGACTCGAGGAATCCACTCAACACCAGCCTGCAGCGGCCCCCAGGACAGGGTCACCATGGCACTGTGACACAGTCCCTCTGTGAGGCTGAGGGTTAACAGTGGAAGGGATCTAGGGCCGGGGCCGCTGGCTCCTGGGCCACTTCACGGAGCCGGTAGCTTTCCCCGCGGGAGCCTTGACATGCAGAGGGAGGAAGCACCTAACTCCTGTTGCCCTGAGAGTGACACCATATGGCATTCAGGGAACACCAATTTCCACGAAGCCTGTTTATTTTTTAAGAGACGGTTTCCAGGACTGATCAAAACACAAACTACTCCCAGAATGCTAAAGGCATAGCCCGGACGCCAGAGTGATCCCAGGGGTCTCTGGTGTTTCTTTCTTCATCACAAACCCTCCTGGCTTGGAGACAATTGGCCTGAGAAGGCCCAGGCGCCTGCTGCTGTCGTCCCCCAGCTAACGCAGGAGCTCCTAGAATGCCCTGCGCACTCCAGCACCGAGCCTTCCCTGCTCCTGAGCGGCGCCTGGCAGAGCTCTCCCCAGCTCAACTCACGAGACAACCCGGACAGCAGGAGTCACCCGCCGTGGAAAGCCTGGCATCTCCTGCTCTACTTGAGGGGAAAACTAGCCCCAAGAGATCGGAAATGACTAGAAGGCCAGAATACTACCTGGATGAGTGAATCGTGTGGCTGATTGTCACCACGTAGCCAGCTCCTCCGACGTCCAGGTAAGGGCCGGTCAGTGAAATCAACCCAGGGTTAGCCACAGCATGGAGATACCTGGGGTGGACAGCACCAGGTCAGAGGTCACTTCCCAGGGACCGAGAACCAGGATCTCAAAGTAGTTGCCCTCAATTGTGCGCGTGTTGTATGAAAACTCAAGGGCTTACTTACCTTTTGTGCCTGACTACAGTGCCAGCCCAAGAGGCTAAGGGGACTCTCCCTGTTCATAATAATGCGGGACTCTCGCGCCTGCGAGCCTAGGAGCTGCACTACTGGGGTTTTAGAGGCTGAAGTAAAACAGGGATTAATAAATGAGGTAGAAATGAGGACCCCCGGCCAGCTTTTATTCTTGGAAATCAGACTGAACTAAAGCCCCGATATGGAAGAACGTTTCTGAACTGTTACGTGCAGGTCACACGTGAGCTACACGTCGATGCTATGGCCATGTGATCCCAAGCAGAAATCCGCCCACTAGGGAGGAGGCTCCACGCGCCAGGCAGGAATCAGACAGGTGTGAGGTGCTTCAGTCCCCACACTCTCACAAAGACTCAGAGATTTCGTGGGGACAGAAACCCCACCAAGCTGTTGTTCACGCACACTGGAAACACCACGGGGAAACGGCGCTACCCTGGGGAGCTCTTCTGAACTGCGGGCGCTGTGGATTCAGCTGGGCCCCTGGGATGGGGCTGCCTGGACAGGGGGCCCCTCAGACTCACCACTGTCTCCGGGTGGGATCGAATGCTTTGTCCATGAGGGAGCCGGGGTAAATTCTGAGGACGCCGTTGGGCGTTGC
>PVKN010023370.1:0-14820 GCA_004027915.1 Capromys pilorides | reverse complement strand
CTTGTGAGACATGTTGATTGTGGGGTGAAGGTATTTATATACCATGCTTTGGCTTTGAGTATACCTGGATTATAGACTCTCATTAGCTGGACTGTGGATAAATACTTAACTATTTTGGACTTCAGTTTCCATGTTTTGTTTTGTTTTGAGACAGGATCTCACTATGTAGTCCAGGCTGGCTTTTCTAGTACAGCGTGATTTTTCTGCCTCATGTTCAGCAATGGAATTTTATAAATGGGATCTATCTTTATAATAGAATGGGAATTTTATAATGGAGTCTACTTTATAAAGCAGTTGTTAGGCTAATCATTGTCTAACATAGAAAACACTTAGAATATGTGACCTGTTAATATATAATAATAATAATAATAATAATAATAATAATCTGTGAAACTACACAGAAAGATCTCCAATATCAGTGTTTAAGGGGTTTTAAGTCTTGTTTTAAGATAAAAATGTATTACCATATGCATCATAATTTAGCAATTTAAAGAATAGTTTTGACTTGGACCCATTTTTTTCTATACAGGTAGCCAGTTAAACTGAGTAAGATGAGCATTTCTTCACATAGTGGGAAGTCTTGTGTGGTCAGTCTTAGTGACTTGCTTAGTTGCGTGAGAATCATATTCGTAGTGTTTCCAGTTGCCTTTGAGTTGCATAACTAAGATTTGGGGTTATACTAGAATTGCATGGCTTTTGATGGTTTTGAGCATCCCAAATATGATCAACAGATTGGGGAGCAGGCTTAAATTTAAGCCCTCTCTGAAGTGCAATTCAGAAGAAGAAAGAAAATAAAAAAAATAAGTGATTTCTAGGGAATGGTCAAGTGCATCATTACAGAATTTCAGAGAATATAAACTCCTGAAGTTAATGGAGAATGTGTGAATAAGGCCATTTGTGGTTTCACTTACTGGTCAAGAGTATGGTTCACAGTAGTACTCTTTTCTGCAGTCTGGAAACTTACTGATGTCTAGTTTTCTGTCATCACTGAATTGGTTGGTAGTAAAGTGAGTGAAACCACCATCTTTTTTTTTTTTTTTTTTTGAAACAGGGTCTTGCCATGCAGTTTAGGCTGACCTTATGCTCACTTTTGTAGCCTCCAGGCTGGTCTAAACTCACAGTGATCCTCCTATCTCAACTTCCTGAGTGCTGGGATTACAGGTGTAAGCCACCACACTCTGTTTGAAACCAGTATCTTCACCTCTACTTTTATATTTGTTCGCATTAACTTTGACCCGGTGAGCTGGTGGCGGTTTCAGTGTGACTGAGACAAGGCTTTTGGAACCACTGTATCAGGCAGTGAGCTCAGCTCATCAAAAAGGGCCTCAAGGCTTCGTCTGTGATTCTAAAATGATTCCTATGTCGGAGAATGGTGTCTCTTTGGCTGCTTGGAGCCTGTAGTTCCTTAAAAGGAACAAATGCTGAATGAATCTGGAAGGTAGTTTAGAAAAGCATATTTAAGGCAGAGTATTTAGTCTGAGCTTGTTAACGAATATATTTTTCTGCAGTGTAGATTCTGAAAATTTCAGAAGGTGAAAGACTTGTATGAATTTGGAGGTCTTAACTTCTACTTGACATATTTCCTCTCTTTAGAGTACTGAGGTTTGTGGGGTTTAATTATCACTATGGATATAAACAGAAAAACTTCCACTTAGCGTCCTCCATTTTTAGTCCCATTATGTCCTTAGATTTTGGACTGTATGGAAACAGTTCAGTTTTATTCTTCCTTTTGTCTGAAACATCCTTAGCCTGATGTTGGCACGTCCTAACTCTACTGTCTGTTTGCCCAATGTCTGTCTTACAATACTGCCTCGATTGAGAACTGCTGAGTAGATGCTGAATGGAGTGATTGAGTGAGATACAGAATGTTTGCATTATGGTTTTCTAAGGGCCAACTCAAATAAGCCTGGATTATGATTATTATGTTACTTCCTGCCATTGCCACTTCCGCTTACAGAAGTATAACCTCAAGCACATTCTGGCTAAATGAAAGTAGCATCAACTATAGTTTCCAGAGAGTGCCTTGAAATGTTGGTTGAAGCCTGCACCTTAGAGTTCATCATTGTACAGTCCTTATTCTTTTTGGAGGTGCCTTCTAGAAGATGGCTAGGTAAACTATGTAAAGAGAGCCTGTCCAACAACCATGTTTATTTGAAGGATTGGCTTTTCAGGTTTTTCTAGTTGTATGAATTGATGGAATTATACAGTGAGTTGAGCTGCTATTATTTCTGACTCAGTTTCTGAGCTGACTCCAGTAGTCATTCTCTGGAGTGAAGTACAGACTATCCTATCGCCTATGCCTCAGAGTCTGTGTTTAGGGAGGGAGAGATTGTCTAATGGTAGATTGCTGGGCTGTTTGTTGTAGGCCCAGGAAAGAATAAGTAATGGGAAAAGTCTAATCTGAATTCAGAAACCTCCAAGAAAAATTTGCCACCTTTCACCTGAAATTCGGACTGAATCCTAAGACCAGTAGTAAGTCAGTTAATACTTCTTGTTGAGGCTTACAAAAGACAGTACATCTCTAATGAATTGCATACCCATCCAAAAGAGAGATCCTGACTTGTCACATAAACCTAATACCACTTTTGATTATCTTTCATTGTTGTCCTGAGTTTGAAAAGGTAATGGTTTGTGCTGTAAGGAAGGAGGCTCTTCCCTAAGACATGAGGCTTTCTCATTCCTACCAGCTGGGCCCATTGCTAAAATGCTTTCCAGTGGGCTTGCTTTGCCTGGCCAGCACCTAGGCTGCCCCAGCTTGCAATTGGCCTGCCTTTGCTTCATGAGCTTCCCAGGGTGGTTCTTCTTCTAAAGGCTTGTATGAATTGCTATTACTGTCTCTTTATAGTTTAAAAATGAATCCTTTTTTGTTCTTTGCAACTCATTTGCTTTTATTTCTTTTCTTTTCTAATTACTATTAACACCTGTTGATTCTGTTTTTTTTTTTTCTGGTTGGCCTGTCACTGCATTCCTGCTCCCCCTCCCTCTAGCTGGGTTTGTCAAGTCGCCCATGTCAGAAACTAAGCTCACGGGGGACGCCTTTGAGCTGTACTGTGACGTGGTCGGGAGCCCCACGCCAGAGATCCAGTGGTGGTACGCAGAAGTCAACCGGGCAGAGTCTTTCAGACAGCTGTGGGACGGTGCTCGGAAGCGCCGTGTCACCGTAAACACCGCCTACGGGTCAAACGGCGTGAGTGTGCTGAGAATAACCCGGCTCACCTTGGAGGACTCTGGGACTTACGAGTGCAGGGCCAGCAACGACCCCAAGAGGAATGACTTGAGGCAAAACCCTTCTATAACATGGATTCGAGCCCAGGCCACCATAAGCGTCCTTCAGAGTGAGTCCAGCACCCTACAGTAGTAGTACTGTAGTCATAGAGGTGGCCCGATGACCCTTCCCTCTGCTTCCTTTCCCTTTTCCCCAGTATGATCAATCACCCCATCCCTTGTCTTCGTTTTTCAAACCCACAACCCTTCTGGCTGTAGTGTATGAAAACATCTGTGGCAACTTTTCTTCTTTGCTGTCCTCTCTGCCTCCTTTGTTCCCCAACCCTCCTCTGTGTCTTTCTCCTCAGGACCAAAGAACTTGAGGAAATCCGTGATTGTCCAAAATCATCTGCGCTGGGAAGAAGTGGGGAGGGAAAACTGGGAAGGTTACAAAATCTTTTGAAAACACAAAACCAGGCAGTCAAAATGAGGATAGTGTTACAATTATTTCTTTCCCTCCCCTTTAATTTTGTAGTAGGTTTCCTGCTATCCTTTTGCTGATTTCTTTCCTGGTGCCTTTCTATTTTTGTTTCTCTCCCCAATCTAACTACTTTTGTATCATGTGTTTATCTGTTTGAAGCTCTGAATAGCTGCTTTCACCTGTATGATTTTTAAGTTTGTGTCTGCCCAGCCTCTTCCCTCATTGTAATTTGGTGTCCCACTGTTTTGTGATGAGAATGTTGCCTTGGGTGCAGTGTGGTGATATGTTTTGATTGTTGGATGGCATGTAAGCTTGGATATCCATAGTTTCAGCTCTTTTTCTTTTCTAAAGCAGTGGCATGTTTCTCTGACAGCAGCCCTCCACTGCAGGGAGACACCTCCTCCCTGGACCTGCCTATTTAGTCTCCTGAGACTTGCCTCTGTACATCTTATCATTCAGAGTCAGATGCAGTCAGAACTGCAAAACACTTATTATTATATTCCCCCAATCCACTCCCTGGTGCTGGGGATTGAACCCATGGCCTTTTCCTGAGCTACATCCCCAGCCCGTTTTTTAAGATGGAGTCTTGCAAAGCTGCCCACAGTTGACTGAAACTTTCAATCCTCCTACTTCAGCCACTCAGAATGGTAGGCAAAAAATGTTTTATGAAGTCTGACCACATTGTCTCAGTCTTTTCAAGAGTTGCTTCTAATTCCTGTTCATAGACAGTTTGGCTTTGGTGAATGACTTGGTTCAGAGACCCTCATCCCAGAAGATGATAACCCTAGAGGTAGTTTGGATCCCATTCACACTAACCTTGATTCTGTTCCTTGAAAAAAGAGGAAACTAAATCCAAGCCATGTTCCTTGTTCTGAGTGAGCAGCTGGGTTGAAATCCTCTTCATCTTTTGTAGTGGGAACAGGAGACATTGAACACAAGAGCTTTGGTGGCCTCTTCTCTTTCTGGAAAGTGACTTGCTAGCTACTTGTAGGGTAGAAAGGAGGGAGAAGTTACCGCAGAACCAACCTGCCTAGGAAGAATTCCAACCCTGCATTAGATCTGGTTATAGGTGAGGGGACATTGAACTTCCTACTTAATAGGAAGTTCCTTTGGGTTTTTCACATTATTTCACTGAGCCTCAAGGGCTCAGTGAGACCTGTAGCCACTTCTGTCTTAAAGAGCTGAATGTTTAGGCAGAGTGAATAAAAGTAGTGAAGATACTATTTTTGTGAGGAATTTGGTAATAACACAGGAGCTAATATGACAAGGGCTCTGAATCTACATATTTATACGAAAAATAATAAATTAGTGCCTGATCTTTGTAAGCAACTGGAGAAGAGGAGAGGCCTGAGAGGAGGGACAGAAAGGCTGCTGCAGTTGGCACTGTTGACTCAGAGAACCTGCTGCTGTGAAGGGGAAAAGAAAACTTGTCTATGTGAAAATGGGGAACATTAACCCAGTGATTTTTCTTTTCGTTTATTTTTTTAACAATTTTTTTCCCCTTGCACGCCTCCTTCTCCTGCCCCCTTGCTCCTTTCCTTAAAAAAAGAAAACAAAGAAAAAAAGAAAACAGAATTACCAAAATGGCCACAAAAGTCTGCAGAAATTTATGGGCATGGCCTGGGCTGGGTGTTTGCTACTTTACTTCCATGGCCTGACTCACAGCTTAGAAAGGCCATGAAAGCTAAAACAGGCAAGACTTTGGGGTTGCCTGCCTATCCTGAGAATATACAGCATCTACCAGTTTACTTTGAAACAAACTTCCTAACTTAAAGATGTTTGCATGTGGTTGAAACAAATCTTGGCTAGTCAGTCTCCCCAGACTTGTCCGTCCCCTTTTAATCAAAGTTAGTGGTTTTGGAGAGCTAGGCTGTTGCTTTTTTTATTTTATATTTTTTATTAAAAATACCTTAGATTAGCTCCAAGTGAATTGTTTTATGACCTCAGACATATCCGAGATATTCTCTTTGGGGATGTTAGATTCTTCTAAGAATGACCTCCTAGCATTACTTCTCCAAGAGCTCTTTGCATAACACAAGGCAAGAAGAAAAATGTGCCTGGTTGAGGCTACCTCACTGGCCATGGCATGTTCTTCACATGTGCGTGATGGCTAAGGTAAGAGTCTCCTACTCAGTCCTTCTAAATAGAAGTCAAAGGTACATCACTTTTGGACTTCAACTGGACAGTACTCAGCCATAGAAATAAAAGCCCCACCTTCATCCAGGTGCAGAATGTAGGTATGGCACTATGGCCAAAAGAGCATGCTCTCATATTGGCTTCCGTACACAGCAGTCACAGGACGCAGGGCAC
Source organism: Capromys pilorides (assembly GCA_004027915.1). Lineage (NCBI taxonomy): Eukaryota > Metazoa > Chordata > Mammalia > Rodentia > Capromyidae > Capromys > Capromys pilorides. The sequence continues at coordinate 8,825 of PVKN010023370.1, read as the reverse complement.
CCCACAATCTGCCTGTTACACAATCAAATTTAAACCTATTACATTATCCACTTGCTCCCAGCCAACTCTCCTGTATCTTTAACACTTTATGGGGAAAGTGCTGTTCTTTGCCTTCCAAGAGTTCTTGTCAGAAAGTCTACCAGGTTGCTTTCATCAACTTCTTAATCTCCCTGAGCTGCAGTGGGCATTTGCATCACCACAGGTAAGACTAGCATTTATTTTGGCCTCCTTGTATTTAATCATCTGGAAACTCTTGGCCTCATTCTCAGAGTTCACCCTATCTTGGTGCAGTCTGAGAGGAAGAACCAGAAGGAGTCCCAAATGGGACAGACAATGAAATTGGAAATAAAAATTTAGTAAAAACCTAAAAAAGCGTGTTTGAGTTTTCATGTTGCCTTGATCTTTTTTAATTTTTGTGGAGTACTGGTTCTATCTTTTTCTTTCTTGTTTTTGCTTGGTTTTGATTTTTCTTGGAATTGTGATGCTTTCTGCTGATAGTGTGTGTGCGCCTTCCGTTGCAGGGTTTGCAGCCGTTCTGCTCCACTTCGTAAGGCCCAGGGATTTGGCTTCTGTCCAGTGTGTCTTGGAAACCATGGGACACCACTGCGCTAACATGTTTACATGCATCTGCTTGTGTCATAGTGGCTGCTATGCCTCCATTATCTGTACATAGAACTCCGTTTAATGTTACTGATAAGGACCAGTGCTGAATGGAAGATAACTTCTATCCTTTTGCCAGAATTTGAAATCAGAACCAATTTATTAATTGAGAAAACTTAAGGTTTTGCTTTATCACAAGTTTCTTTCAAGATGCTAATTCTATAGTCAGAAATCCTACAATGGCTAGGAGATCCTTAAATCACTACATTTTCCAGGTATCCCATGATTTTGCCATCCCTTTACCTCCCCCCAAACAACATGAATTCCAGTGGAGGGAGACAGTCCTGTCTTCAACAGTTCAGAGTCAAAGGGACCCTGTATAAATAAGAGAGAGTTACTGCAGAGATGTAGAAGCCAGGTAAAGAGAAATGGGGAGTCATGTGTTTAGAGAAAAAAATTGGGAGGGAAAACATTAAGTATCTCTTTTTTGAAAAAAGATAAGTATCTCTTATTGTGGATGGGAAAAGATGGTTAATTCAGACTTCACCTGAAAATGTTTGATTAAAAGTAGAAAAAGAACTAAGCATGGGAAAAGATAAAACACAACAAAAAACAAGGAAAAGATTTCAGTGTGCTTTAAAGATAAAGCTTTCATGAGTGATATAGTGTGACTTAAAATTTTTTAGCTCACTGTGTTTTGACTCATAGGATACTTTTGAAGGTAAACTGCTGATCCTGTGTTCTCTAAGCCCAGGATAGAACCAGAAAAGTGAAGTATATACCTTGTCATAGGGTGGAAGGTTGGGGTGGAGGTGTTTTGGGAATGGTGATAGGGGTACAGAATTCAACCAGATTGAGTTTTAAGGCCCTGTTTTGCCACTAATAATAGTTATGACCTGCACAAATCATTTTATTCTTTTAAGCTCTTTTAAAAAGGGAGGGGTAGCTTTAGTAAGCTCCAAGGGCTTTATAGCTCTAAAATTCTAGGAACCCACAATACCAAGACATACTGCACTCTAATATAATCATGTTATCATAAAATGGAGTATGAGCTGGCCAGATAGCTTAGCAGACTAAAGCTCCTGCTTAGGCAGAGTGCAGCGGTCGGGGTTTGATTCCCAGCTTGCTGTGCCGACCCCGTCCCTGGGGTGCACTGAGGCAGTGATTGAGACTGGGTGTGGTGTCGCGCGCCTGTAATCCCAGCACTTGGGAGGCTGAAAACAGCAGAATCACTATGAGTCTGATATGTGTAGTGAGACCTTGTAGATCCTGTCTTAAATACATAGAAAAGGAGTGTGAAGTGTAGTTCTGGGGAGAAAAATTAGAAATAAATATGGGCCAAAGAATAACTAATGGAATTTTTTCTCCTCAGTATTCAGAAAATGAAGAGTTCCAGTGGGAAGTTTGCTTTTAGGATGTGGACTTTCTGCATAAACAGCTATGGATCATTTGCTGTAGGTTTGACAGATTTAAATGTAGGAAACATCACACATGTATCTAATTATACTTACCACTGTTCCAAAGGCCCAATGACTCTATAGGGAGTTTATTAGTTATATAAACGATAATGCTTTTGTCTTTAAAACTGCAAGATGGAGCCTGGTTTTGTAATTGGAGTTGAATTGGTTGGTGGTTTTTACAAAAAAGGTGGTATTCAAAATTTTAAAGGGTGCTTGCCAGTACAAGCACCTGTAATACTCCCATTCTTTCACGTCTAGGCCAACTGGTCTTGAGGCTGTTGTCTGCGCTAGTGGTCATTTGCTTATAATCATTGTTTTTCTTTTCTTGACTCCAAAGTGGTAAAGTGAAAGTCCTCATGTGGTCCTGTCTGCCCTCCCTCTTCTATTCTTCCCCTCCTACCCCACCCAACTCTCAGGCCCGGGCTGCAGATGCTGGAAAGCTGTGGCCCCCTATCATTATGCACTCTTATTACAGAACCAAGGATTGTCACCAGTGAAGAGGTCATTATAAAAGAAAGCCCTGGCCCTGTCACTCTGCAGTGTAACCTCACCTCCAGCTCTCACACCCTTACATTCAGCTACTGGACAAAGAATGGGGTAGAACTGACTGCCACTCGTAAGAATGCCAGCAACATGGAATACAGGTGAGAAGGGCTGGCAGCTCCTGGGACTGTGGGAAGAAGTGCAGTTACTATGGCTTTGATGTTCATACTCCATATCACCAGCAGTTCACATGTACATGGTGCAATGATGGATTTGACAATGTTATTTAAAAGACATTTTGCACCAGGGATAGCAATGGACACCTGTAATCCCAGCTCCCAGGAGGCTGAGGAATGAGGATTGATGCAAGTTCAAGGCTACCCTGAGCTGCGTAGTAAGACCCTGCTCCACCCCAAAAGCTGTTTTATTGCATTGAGTTGAACTGTTAATAAAACTGTGACCTTTGTAACAACATGTTCTTACTTCTTTAAGGGTCTTACCCCAGTGCATGTCAAGACTTACTGTGAGTTGTTATGTTGAAAAGATGCATCTGAGAAAGTTTCTTTAAAAATGCAGTGTGAACTCTTTATTTCTGTGAACTGAACTGTGCACCAAACTGTGAACTTTGACATGAGATGTATTTGGTCCTCACCTGGATAATTCATTTGATATCTCTGAGGTGAGGCTGAGGAATTTATAAAGGACTCCCAGATTATTCTAGCAAGCAGCTAAGTTGAAAGCTGTCAGTAACCTCCTCTGTGTGGTAACACTACAGGCAGTTGTGTGAATCACAGGTAGGACTACCAGTAGAACCCAGGCCTCTGACCTGCTCTAGTGCTTTGAGGCATCAAAGTGAAGTCTGCTTCAAGACTTGGAGGAAGAAACCTCCTGAATTACCTTTCAAGAACCTTATGGTTACCCTGACCTGATCAGCACCAGCAAGCCCAGGATCTGGAGTAAGGATGGTCACCTGGAAGAAACCTCTGGAGAGGAATGTTCTCAGGTCTTAGTTACTTGACACCCAAAGAGCAGGTGCTTTTTAGAACATCTTAAACACACAGCACCTCTTTTTTCAGAGTAGTTTGTTTCTGGCTAGAAACCAGTTTGGAAAAGGATCGGCTAATCGTGCTTGACAGTTTACGTGGTGCAGAGAAAGCACTGAACTGAGACCAGGAGAGCCTGCACACCTAGCAGTAGCAAGGGCATTGTGCAGTGCTTACAGTGTTGAGAACTTTGACACCATTAGGAGAGCCACAGGAGTTTATAGATCCTTTCCCTTTCTTCAGGTGAGAAAACTACGTGCCCCAAAGTGTTAACTCTTGGCTGCTTTGAAGGTTACATACTGTATGTGCTGAGTTTCAGAACAATGACTAGGTTCCAGGTCGTGGGCCTTTCTAGATTTGTTAGAGATTTTTTTCTTCCCCTGCTGTATACCAGTACCACTTGATGGTGAATTAGTAACTATTTCCACTGTAGTTTCTTATATCAAAGTAGAAATACAGTCTGAGCTGTATCCTCATAGTTTGAATCAATTAATTTGCAATGTTGGGGTTGAACAAAGGTACTTATTCCTAGTCTGCTCATCAGTTTTACAGGTTTTTTTTTTTTGTTTGTTTTTGGTCATTTGCCAAACAGTACCTGTTTCAAGGTAGCGGCAGACTTCCAGTGATGCTGGGGTGGGGTTAGGGGTGGGGAGGTCTTGCATTATTGCAAAGATTTGAGCTAAAGATTTGCCTTGGCTTTCTATGCCTATTCCTTTCCTTTTTTTGGTTTATTTACCATGACATTCTAAGATATCTTGTATCTCTGGAGTTTTTCCAAAGATTCCACATTTGTGGACTAGTAAGTCATCCATAGAGCCAGGTCAGAGACCTTTTGGCCTAATGTGTAGGGATTCTGGATGATGCATTTCCTTGCCAGTGTCTAGTTGAAAGGAATGGTATGTGGGGATTGTAAGCCCATATGGCTGGCCTGCCTCAGTCTAGGGAATCTTCTTTCCTTGTTTATCTAGGGGAACTTAAAATTGACCTGAGCCCTAAGTAAGAGTGATTACTGCCCCTCCTCCTGTACATTCTGGAATCCTTGTTATAAGAGCAGCTGGCCTCCATTTATTCCTATTGAGAATATGTTAAGTTTTAAGATGTTTGTCAAATTGAGAAGATGACTGCTCCTATTAGAATATCATGCTGCTGTGGAAATGCTGCGACATTCCTGGGGGTGGGCTATGCCTCTTCTTATCCAGAGTGAATCATTCATATTCTCAATGTCTCCTGCCCTCCCTCCCTTCCTCTCTATCTCTGTCTCTGTCACAACACATAATAGTTGAAAAATTTGTTTTGCTAGTGACCTTCAGTTTGTTTGCTCCCTTTCCCCTTCTTCTTTCTCAAAGGCTCTGCCTCATTCTGAGACTCTTGTGTTTCATTTGGGGGATAAACAGTAAGATAGGTACATGATTGGGCCAGCCAGTGGATAAGATTAGTTTTTTCAGTAGACATTAATTAGTACAGTAGAGGCTGAATTGTAACAAGTGTCATATTTTAACCACTAAGAAAAAGAGCAGGAATCTACCTCCCCTGGGGTTTACTTATCCCCTGGCCTGAAAACTATTGATTCTCTTATTTTCTGTAATTACATTTGGTGAGTCTTTCTGCACATTTGATGTATACACACACCAGAGTGTACTGAGGTGGTGTGAAGTTGCCCACGGAAACAAGAAAGCTTGTTTGTGATCACTTGCAAGATCAAGAAGAGTTGTTGTGGTCCCATGTGTCTATTGTGTCCTTCCTCTCACTGCTTAATTTAGTCAGGGTTGTTGTGCAATTCTTCATTGTGAATCTGTGTTCATTTAATTATTTGTTGATTACTGCAGGCATACATGTGAGTTGATGGATATAGGATTGTGCATCAATTAAATAGTGCCTATGCACATAGCACTTGTTTGCTAGGAAGTCAGTGTGAATCAAGCAGCCACATATATACGTGCATAGCTGCGCATTGTGATGGGCACTCTAAAGAATCACAGGGCCATCTAAGCTATCTCCCTGGCACTGATAAGGTTTTTTTTCTTAAGCTGCATTTCTGTGGCTAGTATTCTGTTGTCAGATTTTGTTGCTTGCTTAAAAACAGTAACTCAAAAACACTATACCTGGGTCCTGTCAGTAACTTACAGAGGGCGTGCTGCTAAATATTTAGGTTTTACGAATGCTCAGAAGAGCCATCTCCCCCCCCAAATCGCTGTTTTTCTGACTATAACTATGAGGCAAGAAGCTGTAGTGGTTGTTCTGTCCTCTCCAGCTCAATAAGAATTCCTTAGTATGGGCCTCTGTTTTTTAATCAAATTTTATTGTTGCATTTTAGATACATATAATGATCACATTCATCATAGAGAATTTAAACCTGTACATGATATAACTTGATTCTTTTTTTTCCCCATTCTCCTACTTTCCCTTCAGCCTTTCCTCCCCGGCCTTCTGTTTTGATTACTTGCAGTTTTTTTTTTTTCTCCTCCTAATAGACTGGAGTATCTTAATATTAGGGGCCATGAATTATTCCTTCTCTGTGTTCCTGACATCTGGTAAAGAATAAGGTATTCATACTTTGGGATGCATAGAGGAAAGTTTTTGCTTTTTGTTAGGAACAGGTAAGTTGTGTTACGAAGTAGAATTTGTAGAGCAGGGACCCTGCTGTCCCCTTGAACTTACTTTTGCTGTATATTTTCATCATACTCGCTTACCTTACTTTCTTTTTCTTTCATCTCTGCAGGATCAATAAGCCGCGAGCTGAGGATTCAGGCGAATACCACTGTGTATATCATTTTTTCAGCGCTCCTAAAGCAAATGCCACCATTGAAGTGAAAGGTACAAACTGGCAGACGCCTTGGTGTTAGTCTCTTGCTCATTCTAAGATAGCACCTTGGTTTAGACTATTAGTTGTCAAGATATTCTTATTTTCACCTTGAGATGCAGTATAACATTATGGTTAGAAACACAGATTCAGGAGCCTGACTATCTGGATTTAAATTCAAACTCCCTCATGTATTAGCTGTCTGATGTAGTCAAGTTACTAGCTTTTTTGTGCTTTTAGTTTCTTGTTTATAAAATGAGGATATCAGTAGTATTTACCTCACGGGTTTGATAGAAGGCTTAAATAAATCAATATGGTAGGTTGGACTATATGAAGTGCTGGTTTTACAATTCAGACATGGTTAAATGTTGACACCTCATGGCCTAACCTTATATAAAAACTCTTAGTCCACTGCTTTACATGTTATAACATGGTTGTCCAGTGGGTCGGCAGGATTGAGTGAATTACAGTGTGAAGGCCCTGAGAGTCTTCTCCCTTTATGGCTTTTGTTGAGCACTTCAAAGTAAAGATAGATGTTTCTTCAGCATTTATTCAGACCTTCTTCCTGTCTGGCTTTTCCTGGCTTTCAGAATGTATCTAGGAAGTTGCTGGGGGCTCAGCAATGTGAGAAGGGAAGGGCTCAGCCAAGTCAGGGACTTGACGTTATGTGTTTACATGTAGTGGTGAAAGCCTTGCGCCTGAAATAGCATTTTCCCCACTTCTTTTAAAGGACAGGAATAAGGCATGGTGTAGCTAGGACACTGGGATTTCTCCTAAGAGTGTGTTTCTCGGGTATTTGGCAGGTGACTTGGAGTGGAGGTAAAGGTAGAGCCTGATTGGCCAGAAGAGAGGAAACATCTGTGACTTAGCCTGAAGCCTGGCTTTTTCTGGGATCTTCTTACCTCACTTTGTGAGATTTCAGAGGTGGTGGCTTCCCAACTCAATACCTTATAATAGAGGATTTATGAATTAGTAGGTGTTGGAAATTTCTAATCCTGTATTCTTCAGCTCTCTGATGCTTATTCCTTCTGTCTTTCTGTTTTTTTTTCCTTTTCTGAAATTAAAATATGTGCTCATAAAACCAGTATTTCTTTTTAATTTATGCAGTAAAAAGTAAAATTTCCTCTCATGACTCCCAAGTTCTACCCTCATTTCTGTACCAGTTTAATACAGGAAACAAGAAGTTTGTTTTATCATTTTAGTGGTCATCAAAACTTCTGCCACAGGGGCCGGGGAGATAGCTCCATGGCACAAGTGCCTGCTTGCCAAGTGCAAAGTCGTGAGTTTGAACCCCAGTCTTTTTTTTTAAAGTTTATTTTATTTTCTTCAGCCACATTACATATTTGTTTGTGTTATGGCCAGCTCAGCCTTCCCTGGGGGGTGGGGGGTGGCGCAGCATGTGGTGCCTGGGATGGAGCCACGATCCCTGCCATGGCCTAAACTTCCGGACGCATGCACTTTAGACTGCTAAGCCATCTCACCAGCCCTGAAAAAAAAACTCTGCCACAAACACACCGCAGGGTCTGATATGAGGTGCAGCCCATTATCAGAAAATGTATACTTACTGACTTAGTAGTGCCACCTCTCTCAGCTCACTAGATATTTCTAATGAGTTTGTGGCTACAAAAGTTACATTGTTCTTGTTTTTCCCCCTCCCCACTTAGGTTTCTTGGCATTTTTTAGGACTAAATATTAGGATTTCTAGAAGAGGATTTACCTTGTTTCCTCTTATTGCTGTCCCTGTTCTTCTTTACACATGACCCATCTCAGAGTCCAGACAGCTAAGGTGGGTTGCGTGGGTGATGAGTATCAGTGGGAGGAGTAGTACAAGTCTCACGCTTGTGCAGCTCCTTTGGTGTCCAGATAACAGTATGTGTATGGACATTTCTTGTCATTTCCAAGTCATTCCTGACCTTCCTTCCTAACAAGAATAGCTAACACGACTGCACTTACTACTGCAGGTCCTTTCTTCTTCTTCAGTCTTCACAACTGCAGCAGTACATGTTGTTGCTATCTTGCAGTACTGGGAATTAACATGGGACCTTTGCTGAGCTAGTATTCTTTTTTAATTTAAGAATTACTTAGTGAATTTTAAGTACATAACATCACTGTGTGGGGGGGGGGATCTTTTTAAGATGATTTAGCCATGAAGTTCATGGCCTTGAACTTGTAGCAATGCGCCTGCCCCAGCCTCCCACTTACTGGGATTACAGGCATGTGCCATCATGCCTGGTAAAATCACTTAATTTTAAATGTTTTTAAAATATATGTATAACACTTTGCCATAGTAATTCTACCAGCCACTTCAAGATATTGAAAAAAAATCTTACATATGAGTGCCACATAGTCTTTTGAATGTGAAGTTTCTTATAACATCCTTATTTCTGCCTAATAAAAATGCTAACTCTCCATCTGTGTGACCTGACTATCTCTACTACT
>PVKN010023369.1:0-14820 GCA_004027915.1 Capromys pilorides | reverse complement strand
TGACCACAGCTTTCATCTCTGGCCAAACCTGTCCATACATCAAAATCAGTGCAGCGAGAGACCAACTCATTCTGCGCATTCCACCCCAACCTCAAGACTTTCACTTCAAAGGTGGCTGATGTCACTTGTCTGCCTCCCCCATCTGCTAGCAGTCACTCAGTCACCCATGCGCTATTCAAGTAACTGGCAAGGCCCCCCCCCCATGTCTGGAGGCCATTCCCAATCTCCCATCCTTATGTTTGTCACCTCTACAGTGCTACAGTGGTCACTTTCTTAATGGGCTCTGTAGTCTACCATAGAGAACCCATTCTGCTTCTACCCTTCTGACACAGATCTCTGTGTTCTTTCCCTTATGTACTGCAGAGCACACTTCAAGCATTTTATGCCACCTGTCCCATTTCCATCGCATCCTTTCTCCTATAGCCACTCATGTCTGTAATGGTCCTGCTTATTATCGAATCAGTCCGGAAACAGGGTGCATGGGCATATTTCTCATTCTTTTCTCTTTTCTACTTGTGGTCATTAGGCTTTGAAAGTTGAGTGACTGCTTCTGACCAGCTCTTTAGTGACCTAGTGTTGACCTCTGTGTTGCTGTGTCTCTCTTGCTGTCCCTGCCAACCATTCATCCAGCTCTTTCCTCCTCTCTTGTCATCTTGTGGTCACAGGCTACAGCTTTTTCATCCATCTGGTATTGACGTCATGTGGGCTTTTACGTGGGTTCTTACTCCTCAGTTTGGGTTGGTGACTTAGTTTAATAATGTAATGCTCTTTTAAAGCATCCGCTTGGACTTCTTCTTGGTATTGGTGTATCTTCCATCTGAGTTATTCTCATGCAAGAGCTGGTGATTTAGTACCAAAAAGCATGCAGGGTATAACATTTTGCTCATAATATGTATTAATGTCCTCTGGATGGTATAAGGAATTGCTGAAAATGTTGTCACTTAAAACTCAATCACTGCGTTGACTATGTTGAGCTCTTGGCAAGGACCTATTCCTGTCTCTTCCAGTGTCAGCACTACGGACATGACTCAGCCATTGGCTGTATTGCCCTGGCTCTGCTTGCCCGTACCCACCCCCCCATTAATTTCTCCTGGAAACCTTGGTCCTGAGCAATGCGGAGATCTGGGTGAGCTTGCCAGACCCAGGGCTTCTCTGCAACTGTATTCATCTCACGTACCCCCACAATTGCCCTCAGCAGCACTGACAAGCTTGAACTGGTATCAAACATCATTTTTGGGGGGCTGGAGCTAGTGATACCTCTCCGAGTCCTGCTGTCTCCACTGTTTTCCTCCGCTTGTACATACCACACTTCAGAATTCTCCTCCTGTGATTTTCCCTTCCTCACAAAGGCCCTGTAGTTCCGCATCATCTCCACCATGGCTCATTGCACTAGGACAGACCTACATGTACTGTGAGATGCGTGCTGCATTCACCGAGCCAGAGTGGCCGTCATCCTTGTACAATATGTGTTGAAACAGAGTTCATTTGCAAATCCCAGGCCTGAGATGCAGCCCTTGAAATGTCCCCCCAGACCTCCCTCTGTCCCTTGCCCTGCAGAATCAATGACATCTCCTTTCGGGGCTTCCTTTGCACTTAGTCCTTGAGTCCAGCGCTTGTCAAGTTGTGTTACACTGCCTTTTGTCCATGGCTTTCTTTGCTAGGCCTGCAGATTCATAAAGACAAGGAATTGGGTATTACTTATCTTTTAAATTTTAATCTGATGCATGACCCATAATAAGTGCTTGATACGATAATAATGTATAATATGTTTAATTAATTGATTGATTCAAATTTAAGCTTTCCACAACTCAGAATATTTTAGAATATATGAATATTTAATAGTTTCCCAATTTCTTTATGGATCCATGAGTAACTACTTTCAATAGACAACTAGGTACAAGCAATCACAGCCTAGGTTTCCAGATTAAACTGATTAAAAGTACTCTGTATAACCTATGCTTTAGATTTTGTTCAACGGGGATAGGTAGAGGAGGTCTTTAACATTATCCCTCTGAGGACCAGGTTATTTGAATATGAGATTTTCTCAGCCTGGAAAATTACCAGTGTTATGGAGCAAGAATTAGAGACATTTTATCTATGAATATTGCTTCTTCTGACTTGCTGGCCGCCTGTCGACACAGGGCTGCCCCCACCCTTTTTCTCGCACATTGCCTTTGTCTGAGTAGCTGTGAGTTTCAGAGTTTGCCCCCTCCCAACCCCCCCGTTCACGGAGGCTGGCACGGGTTTGCCCACACTCCACTTCCATGTGGACTGCATGCTCTGTGGTGCTGGGTGTGTGTGTGTGTGTGTGTGTGTGTGTGTGTGTGTGCCTGGGGACGGGGGCAGGGTCGGTTCTGTTCCTGTTTCCCAGCCCTGAGTCTGGAGGGGGAGCTGGATTTTCATACCTTGCATGTCTTATATTTATGAGACATGCGAGGGGCTTTGAGGATTTCTTTTTGGTATCTAATCTTCTAACAGCTCTCTGAGGTAGGTAGCAGGAAGTGTTATCTCCATTTTGCAGATGTTATAGCAAAGGCTTAGCCCAACTTGACGTAGGCCCCAAAGAATCAAGGGTGAGAGGAGCCTTTCAACCTCCATTTCAGTGATCTCCATGCCAGGTGCCTGAAACTTAATTTTTAGCCCCATATCCATGTTCGTTTTCTGTCAATATTACTGTCAGCACTCATTTTACAGCCAGTGCTCCAATTTGAGTATTAATTTTTGTATCATGTGCATCTTCCCATAATTCCTTTTGAGTGACACACTTCTAAGTGTGTCTATGTGGTGTTTGTGTGTACGTGTGTGCATATTAGCATTTAACATTTACAAATATTTCCTTCACCTGTGGAGGGATTACTTGGTGTAAAGAATATGTGTAAGCTTATCACATTTCAGCATTACTCGAATATCTGATACTTTATTTTTCTTGCTCAGTGTACTATATTGACAAAGAAAGAAACATTGAATGTACCATGTGAGACAGTGGGAAATGAAAGAATGCTACACAGTTGGACATCAAATACTACTCCATAAGTGAAATGAGGTTTTTTGTTGTGGTTGTTGTTCTTTCTGAGACAAGGTTTACCTATGCAGTTCAGGCTGGCCTTGAACTCACAAAGATCCTCCTGCCTCAGCTTCCAAGCTGGGATTACAGGTGTGTGACACCATGCCCGACCTAAATGTATGTTTTCCTTTAGGGAATTCTTCTATACAATAACGACATCACCATGGTAAGCTCACACTGTAGTTTGCAGACTTTTCATTAAATGCTGAGGGCTTTTTCCTCACTCACAGCACAGCGAACACATTTAAGAAACTGACAAACTTGTAATGGAAGCTCTTGAGTAGATTTGCCAGGTAGTGAGAGGGAGCGGCATTTCCCGGACCCTGCTCCTGTGTGAGGGGGCCGGCCAGCGGCAATTCTTTCTGGCTGCGTTGAGAATGCCTCGCCTCTTTCCAGAGTGGTGTTACTTGCGCTCCTCTTCCTGGGGCACCGGCAGCTGCCTGGCAGGGAGGTGGATGCCGCTCCTCAGGCTTCCAGGCAGGCTTTCTGCTTGCTGCCTGTGGTAAAAGGCAGGCTTGCCACCAGCTGTGTGCCCAGATCCAGCCTGGAGACGTTGCTGTACTTTCTCCAAATCTTAGAGGGGCTTGCGAGCACCTGGCAAGGGTGCAGTGAGCCCCCCTCCACGGCCCCCCCTTCTCAGCACCTCTCGCACTTAGGAATGCCCCTCTGCCCACCGACAGCAGTGTTTTGGCCTTGGAACCACCGGGAGCTCCAGGCCGAGGCCACCCAGAGCTTCTGTGTACAGCTGGGCCCGCACGTCTGCCTGCGATTGGCTGACTGGCCCGCAGCAGCGTGTTCTCACTTATCTCCGCTGAGCATGGGTGGCCGCCATCCCCTCGGATCATGTAGTTTTTCTCACTGTCTGGAGGTGGGAGCTATTGTCTTCCTTCCTAGCTTGTTGTTTGAAGTAGTTTTGCAAAGCTTCCGGCTTCTGCTGACTCACACAGACATCCACACGCAGTGAGCTCCCTGCCGGGCTTTGGAGGTGGCCCAGGAGGTGGCAAACCTTCCCTCGGCTGGGGGAAAAGAAGCAGCGAGTGGGCAGCTCTGCGTTCCCCTGTGCACGGTGTCTAAGAAACTTCTTCCTCTTTCACTGCAGCCCCTGTTTCCTTCCTTGCCCCCTCTCCACTACTTAAATGGCCCTGTCTGAGCCTCCAGCCTTTGAATGTGGCTTGGATCTGGTTGCAGGAGGTATGGTTCACATTGAGGGACTTTCTCAGCAGAACAAGTTGAAGGATGCTGCATTTGTTGGGTAGAGCGTTGCCAGTCCTCATGAGCACTTCAGGAAGAAGGCTTCCACACTTGCTTCTCTGTGCTGAGCTGTAAGTAGGGTGCGTGAAGAACTGCACCCTGACATACCCGTACCCGCTGCATCTCTCTCTGCAATCTGCTGAGAGCAGGCTGGCAGCCGAAGGATTTATAAAGCAGAAAATCAGGCCTATTGAAGAGGCATTTATTGATAGTTTTAAAAACCACAGGGATAGGAGCAGGGGAGTTTCGCAACTTTTGGCAAACACCAATGAACCCTGTAGCCACCGCTGACCAACACGGAAAACGTGGACAGGGTCAGCCTTCCTGTTAGTGACTTTGGAGCTACGTTAGCAGATTCTGAGTCAAGAGACAAAGTTCCAGCACTCATTAACAGTGACGTTTTATGTAATAAAATAATATTCTGAGGCAAAATAGGATTTTTTTTTATTAATTAAAGAAACAAAGCTCGCAGAGAGCATTCCTACCTGATAGAATGTGTAAACGTCTTGTAATTAGCAACATAGACTCATCGTGCTGCTCTTGGGAAAGGCCAGTGATACCAAGTCCTAAATTTTGTATGAGTTAGCACTTGCCCAACTAAATAAATCACTTAATTGATAACATTTACACCTTCTTCATTGCTATTCTAGACCAATGTGAAAATACAAAAATAGTCCCTGTTCCCCATACAACGTCATTAGTTCATGAAAATCCTGCCTAAGAAGTAGACAACAAAATTTTCTCATGTTGTACAACACAGCTCTCTTGGGCCTCTGAGTCTAATTTATTCTTAATAATTTTCAAAAGAGACTCTGTTCTTTTGCTCCCGGCAATGTCTGGACTGCCTTGAAGCAAGCTGCAGCCCGATTCAGAGACTGCCAATTTCTAGTCAGTGGAAAGTTCTGGAAAGTTGATTATTTTCCCTTTGTGTAAGAAGGGTCTAAGTTTTAGATGTGTGTGTGTGTGTGTGTGTGTGTGTGTGTGTGTGTGTGTGTTGTGCATCTATTTGACAGACATGTGCAGAAATCGCAAGCCTGGCCTTCTCCCTGGGGTTTAGGTACAGACCTCCTGTCTTGACTGCAGGTGCCATCGTAGAGGCTACCTCTGTCTACAGACGGAGGACACTGCTTCAGTCAGTGCCCTGGCTCCAGGCCTCGGGGGATACAACTGAAAGTCCTGTCCTGGCTTGCCCTGGACCTCCTTAGCCCTTCTGGACCAGAGTAGCTACCTTTCTGTGCATGCGGACTCTTGCCTTTACCTCCCACAGTGTGGTGAGACAGAGCATGGAGGAGCGTAGCGAGGGAGCAGTTGTTCAACCTCTGCCGAACTTCAGGTGCTGTGTGTAAGTTCACTGAAAAGTGACTAGTTTAGAAATGAAGCAGCAGGCATAGTTTTGGAGCTCAGAGTGAGGAGCCATGTTGCTAGGATTCACTTCATACTCTATTTCCCAGACCTAAAGCCACTGCGTGTGTTGGCTACCTCATTTGTGAAGTGCAGATATTAACAGGACCTGAAGTGTTGGTTGCTCTAGGGTTAACTAAGCTAAGGCTCTATGGAGTTTTCAGGGACTCTTGCACACTGTTGGAGAAGTAAAAAAGAATAGGAAACAAGTCAGTTAACTCCAGTTCTCTTGACAGAACAGGGCTTGAACTCAAGTCCACAGGTTTAACACAGGTGTGCCCCCACCCGCCACTCTCTCTCTAGTTATTTTCCTGTTGGTCACTTGGGTCAGTTCTCAGCATACTCCTCCACCTAGCCTGACCAGCACTGGGTTTACTGGATCCTGCACCATCTTTGTTTTCTTGTTTTCTTACTGTTGTAGAGACAACAACACAGCCCATTACTCAGAGCTTAAAAATGTAAGAGTGTCCGTGCAGGCGCTGGGACTGGACTGACTGTTGTAGCTGAATTTTGGGAGGTGTAATAAGTGGATCATTTGCTCTTTCATGTAGTTATTTTCTATGTTGGTTCTGTTCCTCCCTCAAAGTGGAACGACTTTGAGGGCACAGAATATGTCATTTGCTTCCTGCTGTACTTGCCACACGCTGCCCTCACTGGGCACCTGGAGCAGCTCTTAGGCCTTTGATTTGGGGATGGAGAACACCACCCTGATATTTCCACCTAAACATAAATTCCATGGGGCAGTTGTTTGTCCTGCCTTTTCACTGCAGCAGTGGCAAAGGCATATGGTCTAGATTGGGGGTGGGGGGTCTTTGCTTTGTATTTGACTTCATTTTGCAGTTTCTGCTGGGGTTTTCAGTTCTGTGCCTTATGTTCTATCTTTGTATTCCTCTAAATGCTGTAGAGTTGGCTTGAACTTGTGTGTCTGATGCCAACTTTCCTCTCAGGAAATGCTGCGAAAGCTGTAGAGTGTATTTACAGAGTCCTTAGGTGTGACGGTAGGGAACATAACATTTGGTCTCCAGGAGGGAAAATATAGAAGGGGGTCTGATGACTTTGCTTCTGTCCCACCTAACTCACCTACCCTGATCCAGTTTATTTTGGACCAGAGTTATCAATACTGTTAAAATTTATGTCAACCGCAATAGGGTTTTGACTAAGGATGCAGGGTCTTTAGGGCAAGACAACACTATTAATAGAATGTGGATGTGTGTGGTTTATTTTTGTTTGCAAAATGGAAATGTCTCTTTGGGGTTTTGGCATGCTCTTTGATATGTTGAAAGATGAGAAAACAGCATTTGGAAACTCGGCACCAATACCATATTAGGAAATTTACAGTGCCTCAGATTTCACATTTAATGTTTTAATTGCCTGGGTTAGTAATAGAAAAATTTCAAGCTTCCCTTTCCTTTAGAGTTACTGCCTCTTACGTTCTGTCTTTACAGTGAGGTCGGCTACCAGCTTTGACTTCCTGCTCTGGTCCCAATCTGTAGGGTTTGCTGTGAGCAAGGCGAACATCATGTGCCATCTGAAACGAACGTCATGTCGACTTCTGACATGTGGTTTACTCTTTTTCTGTGTGTGTTACCACACATGCAGTTGTTTCCTTTGATGCTTGTAAATGGCCTGAAAGGGCAACTAACATTGAGTTATGTTTTTGAAACTTTTAAGTTGTCTTTGAACAGAGGCTGCTGCTATTCTGCACATTATGTGAGAGGCAGAAGAAAGGAAAAAAAATGTTATCATCTGGGTCTGGAGGAATGTTTAAGAGGCAAAGCCTGTGCATTTAGAAAGAGAGGCAGCCAGCTGCAGCTGAGGACAGGCAGGCCAATGCAGACAGACAGGGCAGGCAGGCAGGCAGGCAGGCAGGCAGGGAGAGAGCCGAGCTGGGGTTGTGCATCCCCTGACTCTAGGCCCCCTGCAGAGATCAAGGCTTGAAACAGGGTTGAAGTTTACTCTTTTTGTAACTGCCTTCATGGGGAGAAAGCAATGAAAAGTCATTTCTGTGGACAATAAAATGCGGGCTGACCAATCTCGTACATCAGTTTTTAGTATGATGCATAGTTCTAGGGCTCAAAGAGGAAATGTCCTCTTAGCTGGAGAATTCAGGTTCTATTGTTAGGCAGCAGACCATGCAGACCGTTTCCGTTCACTACAGGTAGCACTATCTGTTCTTTTTCATTTAAGTCATTATGTTGTCTTACACTACTGAAATACTCAAATGTAGATTCATTCACTTGCTTTTAAGATAGCCCTGGCTAGCCCCAAACTGAGGATGCTCCTGCCTTAACTTTCCAAGTGCTGGAATTACAGGTTTAAGCCATTATTTGTCTATTTTTAAGAGATTTCAGGGGAGGGTTGTCTTGCTATGTTGCCCAGGCAGGCCTAGAACTATTGAGCTGAAGTGATCTTCCTGCCTCAGCCTCCCAAGTAACTGGAGGCCTGTACATGAAACCTGGCTTTCCAGAATAATTTTAAACTGTAGAATGATCATCTTGGTTATAGAAAAATGCCAGACAGACACAAAACATGTCTAGAAGAAAATAAAAATAATCCAAAATCATAATCTAGGGAGAATTTAGATGTATTTTCTTTCAGTATTCATTTCTCAGTGCTTCTGCCCGTAATATTTTAGTGTAAAAGTAGAATTGTACTGTATCTAGACCTGAAATTCTGATTTTATTCCTATAACAATAAAATAAATGTGAGGGCCAGCCAGATATTTTAGCAGATTAAAGCACCTGCAAGCAGGCACAGAGGCCAGGGGTTTGATCCCCGGACCTGCCATGCTGGCCCCCCCTTGGGGCACACTGAGAGGGCAATTGAGACTGGGCGTAGACACATGCCTCTAATCCCAGCTCTTGGGAGGCTGTAAACAGGTGGATCACTACCAGTCTGATCTAGTAGTGAGACCCTGAGTACCCTATCGACCCTTCCCTAAAAGTAAATTAAAAAACAATAAATAAATAAAATAAATATGATATTTAGGGTTCATAGAGTAGATCATTTGACTAGTGTGGGTAAAACTCTGTGTTCAGTTCCTAGGACATAAATAAATAAATAAATAAATAAATAAATATCAAGCATGTTATTTAATGGTTGCATTGTCGTTTTTGAAGTGACTGCCATAGGTTGGGTTGCCATTTCCTAGGTTTTTTTTTGTTTGTTTGTTTATTTGTTTGTTTTGATCCAGGGTCTCCCTGTGTATCCCAGGCTGGCCTTAAGCTCGCTTTGTATCCCTGGCTGGTCTTGAACTTGCAGTGATCCTCCTGCCTCAGCCTCCCAAGTGCTGGGTTCACAGGTACCTGCGACTATTCCCAGATACAGTGTGGTTTTTGCCACAAAATATGTTGCTGATGCTGTCAGCAATAGTGTATTGCGTTAAGGTTAAGTAATACTGTAAAGAGCATCTCTAGGTGCAAGGAGGTTTTCTGAGTTCCAGGTTATGTTATCAAATGTATTTGCCATTTGAGAAGTGCTCTCTTCAAGGACCTCGTACATATGGCCAAGTTGCTTCGTTGGAAAGCTGTACACTCTCAACACTAATATTTCTAACAGCCCATTTTGCTGTGCTTAGGCAATAAAACTATTTTAAAAGAAGGTCTCCCCAACAAAGGAGAAAAGATCATATCATATTTCTTTAGTTTTTATTTCTTTGTGAATTATTGTCCTGGACATTTGCTTCCTGGGAATTCTGAATTCTCTATAAGCACCCTTTTTTGTTTTGTGTTTTTTTTTTTTCTACTGGAATTTTAATGATGACTTTGCTGATTTCATGATCTTAGCTGTTATTCAACCTATTTCATATTTTTATGTATGGACATTGTTATGGTTTATGTATAGGTGTTCCCCCAACCCCCAAAGCCTCATGGAGTCATGGGGCAGCTTCTGGAGTTTGTGACTGATTATTGTGGGTGTGGTGCTGCACCTCCTCTGGGACAGGTGATTTGCATTTTAGTGTAAGGAGGAAGAGAAGTTAGCTGCTTGAGCTGCTGTTACTCTCTTCCTTTGGCTCTTGTTCTTAGCTGCCGCCATGAAAGGTTGTTCTCTGCAATGTTCCACTCTGCCTTGGAGCCAACCGAGTATGGACAGAAACATCCAGTAACTGTGAGCTAAATGAACCTTTCCTTCCCTAATCTGAATATCTGGTATTTATCCCAGCAATGAGAAAAGAGTAACTGAGACAGACATTTAAAATGTCATTAGCATCCAATGATCAGTGTAGTATAGCATCATTTTTTCTTTTAGTTTTTCATCTTCTTGTTCACTAACATGATCTTCACCAGTTTCTTCCTTTTGCTATGTACTCTCCTCTTTCCCTAGCCTGCTTTTCCGAATTTGTGTCCTGTGTCACCTTGACTGAGTCTTACTTCAACCAGATTTATTTCTTTTTCCAGGAGACCTCGTAGATTTCTCTTCCAATGTTATGGTTGTGTTTTCCTCTTTGACCTGTCACCTCAGGCCTCTCTCTGACCTTTTAAGGTAGAGCAGCTGTTATGGTTTGTGTCTAGTTCTCCCGGCAAAGCCTCATGCAGTCATTGGGGTGGCATCTAGAGCTTGTGATTAACTCATGCTCCGATGCAAGGATTATGGCGGTGAGTGTTACCCCTGCCCTGGGGCAGTAATCTGCATTACAACGTATGGAGGGGAAAGATGCTTGCTAGCTGTCCCAGCTGCTGCTCCTCCCTTTGCTGCCCACCAAGAACAGCTGTCCTCTGCCATATGCTACTCTTCCTTGGAGCCAGCCAGGTAGGACTGAAACCTCCACAAACTGTGAGCTAAATGAACCTTTCCTTCCATGATTAGGGGTGTTGGGTATTTTGTCCCAACAGTGAGAGAAAAGTAATTGGGATAGCACCTATGTCACCCCTTTGATGACTTTGCTTATTGTTTCAGCATGGAATGGTCTGTCCTTACCTCTCATCTACTGATCATACTTTTAATTAGTTATAGCTTTGTACAGGTGGGATGGGTAACCCTGTGTGGACTTTCAGGATCTGGCTAGTAGGAGTGCTGCCTCACTATTCTCTGGCAACCTTATGCCCATCTTGGGCAGCTCAAGCACACACCCATGACGGAGTGCCCTGCTTGGAAGGATGGCTTACTCCGCAATGTTGCCTTGGTGTCACTTTGGTCACATTCATTCCATTTTGTCCCTCCACTTCCAGCTGCATTTCCATTTCTTCTGCCTAATTGTTGGTTCCCTCATCCAACATGAAGAATTGCTTGGAAAGCTCATGGGAGAAGCTCGCTCCCATACCACCCTTCCGGTAGCATTATTCCCTGTCTTCCTCATCATCCTAAACCAAGCAGGCACCCAGTTTTCACACTGTCTATTTTGCTTTTTAGGGCAGCCTCCTTGACATTATTTTTGACTCATACTACACTTCTCGATTCTTCACCTTTTCTGCCAAGCCCATGCCTGATTATTCAGACTTGCCCGGATTGGGTCCTCCAGAAATGGCCGTTCTGATTGTGTGTGATCCCCTCATTCACAGGGAGGCCTGGCCTGGATGTGTGAGGCAGGAAGATAATCAAGTGATTGTGCAAAGATGTGAATGGTGAATTATGCATCCTAATGTAGGAGAAGACCTGGAGTGGAGGAGGTAGACGGCGAGTAGGCGAAACCTGCTGGAGATACTGGAAGATGGGCAGGATATTCGATGGAATATGGGGGGAGAGGGGCTGTTTAACAACTGGATTGAGAACAAAGAGTTGTAAGAACTATTATCAGTCATGTAGTGTGAACATGCTGAATCTCCAGTCAGACATTCCGTAAGTTTCGGAAGCCGTAACTTTTGGGGTATTGACACAACCTTGAAAACAGTTTTAAATTTTGGATTTCAAATTTTTGGGTTAATGATGTTTCACTGGTAAAATTTATACAAATATCTCAAAGTTGAAAACATTTTGAATTGTGAAACACTTCCGGTCCCAAACATTTTGGAATTGGGATATTCAATATGTAGTCCTCATTGATAGAAATGGGCATGGTATGTAAGCAAGAAATCTTGAACAATATGGATGTTTAGGGGCAAAGCGCCCAGGAGGAGGGCATGGATGCATCTCAAAGGGTGTTGCTCACTGTGGAAGCCTCCTGTGAGTTTGTGGAGCCCGGTGGAGCCCTGTCCCAAGCTCCGCTCTTTCCTTCTTGCTTAGCCTCCTACAGGAAGTGCCTTTATACAGAGACTTATTAAATTTTCCTGCAGAGTGGCCCAAACAGAGCCTTATGTGCTGCTGATAGTAATAATGAGCAGATCATACATTGAAAAATAACAATCTGAGGTTTAGTAACTCACATGCTGCCCTCCGAGTGAAGCCCCAGGCAGGGCAAGGCACGTGTCTGTTGCCCTTTGCAGGTTCCTAGGCTCACGGATGTGGAGCAGGCCGTGAGGGTCTGTGACAATCCGTCCCTGTGCTGGGGCAGCTGTGATGCTGGGGCAGCTGTTGTTCCAAGGAGGGGACTCTTAATGCTGAGGGGGCGCCAGGGGCTGAGGTTTCCTGGAAGAACCAATCAGAAGCTGAGTTCCTGAAATAGGCTGGAGTGCTCTTTGTTGGCACTCCATGGAAAGAGAGTGAAACTGTGTGTAACGCCTCCTCACTCAAAGTTTCCAGTTTTGAGGTTTCTGTTGTATATGATCAGTTGAAGTTTGAAAATGTCACTGTAATGCAATGAAGAATTAAGAGAGTTTCAGGGAGAAAGACACTGCATACCTATAATTTTTATTGTAATATATTTTATAATTGTTCTAGTTTATTATTATTAGCGCTTTACTGTGCCTAGAGTATACATCTTTGTTAAATGTATTTGGTACAGGGTCTTACTACACAGCTCAGAGTCATAACGATCCTCCTGTTTTCAGCCTCCTTTGCTCTGGGATTATAGGTGTGTGTCACCATGCCTGGTCTCTGTGCCCAGGAGCAGGGCCAGAGTGGCATGTGGTACTGGAGATCAAACACCAGTTCTTGCACTTACATAAGCAGATACTTAATCTGCTGAGCTATCTCACCAGCCCTTGTGCCTACAGTATAGATTAAGCTTTACCAAGGCCTAAGTGTATGAGAAGAAAACTTAAGTTTACAGAGGGCTTGGTGCTATCAGTGGTTTCATTATCCTCTGAAGGTCTTGGAAACTTTCCCTCTCTGCTAAGAACTACTGATTTTTAGCAGTTTTTTTTTTTTTTTTTTTTTTTAAATTGAGTTTGCCTGGACCGTGAATTGTCCATTGTGAACTGGATGAAAATAAAGCTATAAAGAGGCAGGTAGAGGCTACATCATGTGTGGTTTTGGGTAAAAAGTTTAGGGGTCAGCACTCGTGAGAATGTGGCAGTGAATCTTGAAAGGTTGGTGGTCTCCAAGTGCCATGACCAAAGTTTAGTGCAGAAGCTCCTCTCTACAGGGAGCAGAAAGAATGCAGTGGTTATAGCAGTGGTGGCTGGAGTTGGCCGAAACTCCAGCAGGCAGTCCGCAAGGGAGCCCTGGGGCCTTTGCTCCAGCTTCTGGGGAGCAATGGGGAGGCGTGCAGCAGCTCTGCTGGAGCAAAGCTAAGAAGGGCAGAGAGAGGAAAGTGGGCTGGTTGTCGGCCATGATTTCCTATGTGGACAAGAAGCGTTCCTTTAAGGAGAGCTCCGATGCAGAGCATGGTGGACTGGAGCCAGCGGGTCTGCAGGAAATGGAGTCCCAAGGAGTGCGGGCTGGAGTGTGGCGTTTGGAGAGTTAGGATGGTGCTCTGGAAAAGCTGAAGTGACTATATTTGAGTAAATGTAGATTTTTACACAGACATAAATGCAGGTTTTTATACATGAATAAATAAATAAGTGTAGATTATGGTATATGAATAATTAAGACATCCCTGAAAATAGCCCTATTGTATCTTTTATTTTCTATAATTTGCACTTTAATGATCAATTTAGCTTTACATAGAAGTTTTAAGATAAAGAATTATCCAAACTCAATTTCAAAGACACTGAAAAATCCCTGTAGAATGATCATTAGTGCTCAAGGAACCAGTATGAATTTGCTTTGCATATTGTTTTTTAAATTATTTTTTATTTTTATTTTTTATAATTTTATTACTTTTAATAAGAAATCACAGTGAGACAGTTTCAAAACACATTAGTAAGACAGCCACAATAATTGATACAATGCATACTGTTGTCTTTATAGTAGCTGATCAAGAGTACAAGTTGTAGACATGATAACTTTTCTAAAAGTGAATATTACAAATATTTCTTCTCATTGAGCTAAGAGAAAGTAGTTGTATGAATAGTGCAATATTCCATAACAGTAATGGGTTATTAGCAGAACTGGCATTGTCAAAAGCTGTTGGCTTGAGCCTTTTCAGCTCAACATGCTTATCTGGCTTTACTTTTTATGCTTTATGGTTAAACTTTTCTGCTGGATGGTTAAGGTCAAGTTGAAGCAAGACCTATATAACAAAAAAAGTAGCTTATCTATCTGACAAGGTCAGTCAAATCCCCTCAGGATTTACCTTGAAACCATGTACAGTACTTTGTAGATCTGTTGTCAGTGTCAGCCATCTGGATGAATCACGGCCATTGCTTGACCATTCTGCTCTTAGTGAAAGCCTGAGTGAATGTTTTATCTCTAGGTTACTCTCCTTAGGCACACTATACAGTGTCATTCCCTTTCCTCTGTAGCCCCAAAATCTTCTTGAACAGAAAATTTCAGATGCCACTGAGTTACAGAACGTTACAGTACAGGTTCTCTTATGTCCTGATACCTCACTGACCTTGAAGGGCCAGGGCCAAAATATTGGCTATCCTTGTAGTCCTTCTTTTTCTCTACATTTTGGTCTTTAACCTTACATTCTTAACCCTCCAGAAGAGACGCTTAGTGATACTATTACTCTATAACATAGGCACTTGAGCTTACCATCATTCTCTTTAAAAATATCAAATCCCTTTGACTTAACGTGGAACTGGTATTTTCCATCAATCATTGATATTCTAATAAATCCCTATAGAGTGTGATTAAAAAAACAGTTGCACATTTTTACACAGACATTTAGAAATCTAAGCATATACAAAATTGTAGCAGGTCAATCCTATGGTACTTTTGTTTGTCTCTTATTCTCTTTTATT
>PVKN010023368.1:0-14821 GCA_004027915.1 Capromys pilorides | reverse complement strand
ACACCCCAGGATGGGCCCTTGATCCCGCTCTAGGGAGGAGCCAATCATATCCTAGGCAGGCCCAGGTCATGCTCCAGGGAGGAACCAATTGTAACACATAATCCTAGTGGATCATGACTCATGTCTCAAATTCTAGTAGTCCCCGCCCCATGATTGCATGAGGCTTTGGGGGGACAACTAGACATAAACCATAACACAGGGTGATCATAAGAGAGAACAGTTTGACCTGAGATTATCTAGAAGTGCTTAAAGGGTAAGGATGATCAGTGTCAACTTATGTTTTAAATATTATAGATAAATAGAGAAATTAAGAATATAAAGGTAAATATGTGACTTAATCTACTGCCACTGTAACAAAATTCCTTACACTGAGCAACTTAAAAGTAATAGAAATTTATTCTACAGATTAGGAGTCCAGTAAGTCCAAGATCAAGGTCCCAGCACATGCAGGGGCTCCCAGGTCACCGTCTTGCTGCACCATGTGACAAAGGGATGGAAGATCTCTAGAACCTCTCCAATGAGGGTATTATTCCCACAAGAGCAGAGCCAGCCTGATTTAACATCCAAAAAAGCCGTACATCTCACTATCACCACAGTGGTGATGCATTTCACCATGAACTTTGTACAGATATTCAAACCAGAGTAGTATGCATGTATGTATATTCTCCAAAGTGAGCACTAAGAAGTTAAGGAATTAGTGACAACATAATCACAGTTGTCTCAGTTACTCTTCTCTCATTGCTGGGACAAAATACCCAACACTCAAAATTAAGGAAAGAAAGGTTTATCTAGCTCACAGTTAGTGGAGATTTCAGTCTATACTCAGCTCCAAGACAGAATGGCACATGGCACAGAGCAAACCGAGGGGCAGCAGCTCAGGCAGCTAGCAAGATTCTCTCTCCTCCTCATATTGTGATGCAGATTACCCACTCCAGGGTCAGGGTGTAGTGCACACACCTGTAATAATCAGTCACAAACACCAGAAGCTGCCTGATGACTGCATGAGGCTTTGGGGGGACATCTATGTACACACCATAACAACAGGAAACACACCATGCCTGATGCTGGTTTTTGAACATCATACCCTAGTAAAAGAAATTGAAGCTTCTTAGAGAAGCATGAAACTGAGATTAGGAAACTAAAAATGAACCAACAAAAGCTTATTGTGCTAAAAGAATGATGGAACATGAAAGAAGGATTCCAGAAGCCAACTTGAATGAGCTACTAACCAAAACATTGCAGACCTGTGCGTTATAGCAAATAGTGACAATAAGCTGGCATGGTGGCACATGACTGTTATCCTAGCACTCAAGAGGCTGAGGCAGGAGGATCGAGGAGTGAGTTTGAGACTGGCCTGGGCAACAAAGCGAACTCAAAACCAACCTGAGCTGCATAGAGAGACCCTGTCTTAAGTAAAATGAAATATAATTATAGACTGTAACCACTGACTTAAGAATTCACAATCCTATACTGACATAAATAAGTGATTGGGGCTGGGGAAATAGCTCAGTAGAATAAAGGACCTTGGTTCAGTCCCTGGTTCCGTAAAAAATAAATAGATAAGTGATTGATTTAGATAAGTGGAACAAAAGGGAAAATATTTCTTTAAAGTATTAAAGGCACTAATACCATTTAGGAGCACTGGTGAAATTAGAAATCACCATTTGGCAGCCATCCTGGTAATGATTGAATAGCTTTTAAAACTAGTGAATGAATATTTAATGAGAAAGAGATATTTACAGATTCTTAGTGTCTCCACTCAAATTACTTTTTAATTGCAAAAGGGAAAATGGTGACTTTACAGTTGAAAGACCTGGCAGCCAGGTGGTCAGCATGACAGGAAGGACCTCAGGCTGGTATTTCCTGATGCACAGCTCAGCAAAGATGCAGAGCTTGTGGCCAAGTAACTGGAAGCACCCAACAAGAGGCTTTGCAGAAATTATGTAGCACAGTTGCCCTGTGTGTACTCTTTTAACAGTGTCAAGGCACAGAGAGAGCAATTATTTCAGGATTTGGTATATGTGCTGTAGAAGCAAGTGATGAGAAATTCAAGAAATGTATCTAAAGGCAGTATGAAAGTCTAGCCTGGATCCTAGACTAGACCAAAAATTCTGATTTATGTTTTGATATAAGAACAATGGGCAAATTTTGAATAAGATCTGTAGATTAGGTAATATCTGTGTTAGCTCCCTGATTTTGATCATTTTATATGTATAGAAAATGTATATAAATATTTATATCATTTTATATGCTCTGTGTGTAAGAGCATGTAATATACTCTGGGTTGGGGATGTAACTCAGTGGTAAAGTGCTTGTGTAAGCATACTGAGTTCAATCCTGGAACCACACACACACACAAGGATAGCATATTCTGAAGTATTTAAAGGTGAAGGAGCTTAGTTGCTACAACTTACCCTAAAATAGTGTAGCAAAACACATATATATCTTTGTAAATATAAATAAGTAGACACACATGCATGAATATAGAAGGCAGAATATAAACCAAATGTGATAAAATGGGGAGTATGGTGGGTGCTCCCTCATTTGTCGTGGAGGTTATGTTCCAGACACCCCCATGATAAGTGAAAATCAGCAAAGTAGTGATGTTATATTTATTTTAGTATATATATATTTTAAGGCTTTATAAGCCCTTCCCACACTCTTACAAACCTTTCCCACACTTTTAAAACCACCTCTAATGTTCTTAGCCGTTTTCTAAATTCATAAGCCTACATAATTTTGACAACATGCATATACTGTACAGTACTGCAAAGTCCCACAGTGTAGCAAAAAACCTGCGATAAATAATTTTGATTAATATTTTTTGAAGGCTCATGAAACAGTCTGCAAAAGTTGAACTGTGAAATAGCAAAGGACTACTATATAGATGAAAGAATATATAGACATTCTTTGTACTATCCTTGTGATATTTCTGAAATTCTAAAATTATGAAAAAATAATCTTTAAAAATAAGTTTTATTTTGTGGAACTAGATGCAGAAGCATTCATTATAAAACATTTTTAGTAGAGAAAAGCTCAAGCTACCATATGCAGAACTCTTGAATTTGAACCATAGCGCTGTTGGAAAATGTGGACAACCATGTTATAATGGCCTACACTTGTAATTCCAGCTCACTGGGAGATTGAAGGAGGATCTCAAGTTTAGCCCCACCCTAAGTAACTTAGTGAAAACCTCTCTGAAAAATAAAAAGTCAAGGGCCGGCCAAATAGTTAAGCAGATTAAAATGCCTGCAAGCAAGTTGCGCAGGTGAGGCTCATAATCCAAAGCATTGTCTATCAAAGCAGTAAGAGAGGGAGGGAAAGAAAGGAAAACTCCCTGTGGTCATGTGACAAAGATATCACTTGTCAATACCCAGGCCTGCCTTGTAGGCCCCGCCCCCAGGGCACACTGAGACCGACACTGAGACTGAGACTGAGTGTGGTGGCTTGTCTGTAATCCCAGTTCCTGGGAGGCTGTATACAGGCAGATCACTACGAATCTGATCTAGTAGTGAAACCCTGAACTCCTAAGGACCCTTCTCTAAAATAAAACAAAAATAAATGAAAAGTCAAAATATGCTTTTTTTTTAGCTGGGCGTGGTGGTGCACGCCTATAATCCCAGCACTTGGGAGGCTGAGACAGGAGGATTAGTGCGAGTTCAAGACCAACCTGGGCTACAAAAGTGAGCTCAAGGCCAGCCTGAAGTACATAGCGAGACCCTGTCTCAAAAAGACAAAAAAAAAAAAAAAAGCTTTTTTTTTAACTAGACAAATGGACCAGGGGTATAGTTAATATGAAAGTCCTGGGTTTGGTTCACAGTAACGCACACAGGTACAAATGTGCCTCATGGAAATACATTATCTTTTTCTTTTATGTATTTGGTACAAGGTCTCACTACGCAGCTTGGACTCTTAGTGATTCCCCTGTTTTCAGCCTCCCCAGTGCTGCACCACCACACCTGGCCTCTGGCTGGCTCAGCCCATGCTGGGGGCCAGGATGGCAAGGAATGTGGTCCCAGAGACGGAACTGTGGTCCTTAGGCTTGCTGAGGAGGCACTTACTCCTCTGAGCTGTCTCGCCAGCCCTTACGTTATCATTTTTAAAATTTTCTTCTGTGATGTGTCTTTAAAACGGTATCAGTTGTTTTTTTTTTTAAAGCTAAAGCAATCTCCGCCCCCGCCTCCTCCCCCCCAAGCGGAGATTGAACTCAGGCCTTCAGGCTTGCCAGGAGAGCACTTATTCTATTGAACTATCTCCCAGCCCCTATCAGTTGTTTTTTTTTTCCATAATTGGGGCTAGATATTGTGGATCCACATAAGCCATTTGATTAATGGTGAAACCTTCATTTGTGAGAATAATTTGTTCTGCTCATAATCCAAAGCATTGTCTATCAAAGCAGCAAGAGAGACAGGGAAAGAAAAGAAAACTCACTGTGATCATGTGGCAAAGGTATCACTTGTCAAGTTAAAATTTCTTGGAACTGTTTGTCTTGCAGAACGTTGAGGGAACAGTTTACTTACCGTCCAAGATTTGACTACATTTTGGAAAATTTAGTAACTGTAGGCAGATTCCTAAATTTTTTTTTCTTCAGAATTTGCAGATTGGGCAGCAATCCCCTATGTGGAGGATAATGCAATTAAATTCTTATCTGGGGAATTTCTGTTAGTGTTTTGTACTCTCCTCCCTCCTGAAAGTTCTACTTTTACCTCTTTTACCTTTTCTCCAACTTATACCCATGAGCTCTTTTGATAATTTATATTGCTGTTAAACAACAGTTACTTACTTTTGGTTGAAATACATACTTAGAATGTTTCTGTTACTTGCTTATATAAAACATACATTTTTAAATGAACCAAAAAGCACCAAGATCTTACTTTTGAATTTGGTTGATATTAAAAGTTGCCTAGAAATGGCATCGTATGATGATTTACATCAGTTTTCATTCTCATGCAATCTTCTATAGATATGTCCAAAACTCTCCTCCTGTGTACAAAAAAGCTTCAGCTCTTAAAGGATGACATGTTATTCTGGGAATTAGAGTATACGTACAAGTGATGTGCCTGTCTCTGAGTGTAGCACTGGTTTGTGTAGGCATCTAGAATGAGCCGGTTTGCTCCTTACTCACACTCTGGGTGCCTAATGACACCTGTCATTTTACATTTGTGGGGTTTGATTATTTTGGAAAGTGCCATTTGAGTAATTACTTTATTTCTTGCTAGTAAACCTTTGACTTTGATCTTACGCAAATGACTTCATAAATTCAGATAGTAAATTATAGCCTTGAGATTTTGATGATGTTTCCTGTGTTTACTGTGGTAATATGATATTGATTTGCCCCAATGGTTTTTTTTCTCCGTAGGCACCAGAATTCCCAGAGTTTACCACTAAAGTACAAGAGGCTATCAATTCCCTGGGAGGCAGCGTCTTTCCTAAGCTTAACTGGAGTGCCCCAAGGGTACGATCACAAAAGCAAACTCTTACTATTCCAGTTTTGTTATTTTGCTTCATGCTTTATTCCCATAGAAATTTTACTGAATTCTAAGGGGAAACCTGTGGAATTTATTACTGTTCATCTGTTGTTGTATATTTTCTGGGGTCAGTGAAATACTGTATATTTTGCCAAAAGACAGTGTTATCTCTTGTGTTGCTATTAATTGTGCTAGAATTCTGAAGCTTGTTTTCTACTCTTTTCAAAACTTCAACTGTTTGGCTAGGGAGATAGCACCATGGTTTAAGCACCTATCTGGCAAGTGTAAGAACCCTAGTTTGATCTCCAGTCAAACATGACACTCCAGCCCTGAAACCCCAGGCACACCAAGCCAACCACCAAAACCGAGTGTGGTGGCACACACCTGTAATCCTAGCACTGGGGAAGCTAAGATAAGAGGATCACTTTGATCCAGTCTGCATAGTGAGTCCCTGTATTCAATTAAAAAAAGAAAGAAAGCAAAACAAAAGAATGTATAATTTGAGAAATCCATTAATTTTTCTTAAATATATTTTCTTAACATCCCATTGACAGTAATTTTGCAGAAGGTAAGGCATGGGGGAGGTTCTCATTTATATTTAATCCAATAGAAAACAGTTTCATGTTAGCAAAACTCATTTAAGAAATCGAAGGCTATCCAAGCACAGTGGCACGTTCTTATCCGTAATCCCAGCAGCTCCAGAGCCTGAGACAGGAGGATCAGAGGTTTGAGCCCAGCCTAAGCATGATAAGCCTAGCGTAAGCCTCACGATAGTGAGATCATGAATCACATAAAATTAATAAAAGGGGATACGGATATAGCTCAGTGTGAAGGCACTGCACTCAGACCCTAGTGCAGAGGAATAGGGGGGTGGCTTCTTTGCATTTTCACAATTTATCTCATGCCTTCCTTTTTTATTCTTTTTTTGTATTTTAGGGAAGGGTCTACAGGATATTTAGGGTGTCACTACTAGATTGGACTCATAGTGATCTCCCTGTTTACAGCTTCCCAAGAGCTGGGATTATAGGCGTGCGCCACCATGCCCAATCTCAATTGCTATTTTAGCATGACACGGATTAAACCCCTGGCCTCTGCACCTGCTTGCAGGTGCTTTTAATCCACTGAGCTATTTGGCTGGCCCTTTTTATTCTAATATTAGTAAATTGTGTGTAATCTAATTTTGGATTTAGTTTTTTAAAATTAGTTATACATGTGGATAACTTAAAATTTTCAAATACAAACTTGCTACAAAAATCAGCAGGTCCTGACACTTGTTTCATTCCACCGTTTTCTACTCTTCAAAATACTTTTTATTTTTTAATGTATTTAGTACAGGGTCTACAGAGTCTCACTACACAGATCAGGCTCAGTGATCCTCCTATTTTCAGCCTCCCAAGCTCTGGGATTATAGACATGGCCCACCACGCCCAGTATCACTAGCTGTCTCAGCGCTCCCCAAGGGTGTGAGTGGAGCTGGCACTGGCATCAGCATCAGCATCTGCATCCACGTGCTGGGGAATGGAACCTCAGCCTCTACGCTGAGCTATCTGGCCAGCGCTAAGAGGTGTATTCTTTAAATGACTTAGTTATCTTGTCATTTTAAGGCATGTTCCACTAAGCTTTGTACCTGATAGTCTTTTTGTTGTTGTTATTCCTATGTCTGAGACATTTTACCATTTTAAGTTGTAATGGTTCAGAATATCACACTTATTTTCATCCCAGATTTAATAGAAATAGGTCTTATGTACCCCAATCATCCAAGCACAAATGTTCATTGTCACTGTCCAGAAACAGAAAGTGGTTTCTTGCCTCTTTAACCTTTTAGCTGAAATGTGTTTCTTATATTTTGATTCTCCTTCTTCCAACATCAGTAAGCAAAATACTAGGAAGTACTTGGGCCCAAGCTAAAATATGAGGAGCTGATAGCTCATTGTTCATAACCGAGTGTGTTCCCTGCAGTGGTCATATTCTTTATTATTGACGAGTATAATTTTATGTTTGACAGTATTACTAAAACTTATTTGAGAATTTTTTTTCAACCCTTGAAGTGAGGTGTTTTTAATTTCATTTATAGATCTAAACTTCATGCATAGACAGTAACGTGATATTTACTAAATAGCATGTGCTCTGTTATCTAGGATGCGTACTGGATAGCAATGAATAGTTCTCTCAAGTGTAAAACCCTCAGCGACATCTTTCTACTTTTCAAGAGTTCTGACTTCATCACTCGTGATTTTACTCAGCCGTAAGTATCTATTGTTCCCTCAGTATCATTAGTTTGATTGCTGTGTGAATTTTTCTGATGAAGAAATTTTATTAGTTCTAATACCATTATGAACATTTCTTTATTACAAAGTTATTTCATGTTCCCAAAATAACCTAGTGAAGCAAACCTTACTTTTTCCACTATAGTAAAAGCTGTATAATGAATACTCCTAAATATCAAGGACTTTATATTTGCGTATTAAATGTTTTAGTACTTTTTTGTTATTATAAAGCCAGTGTACATTGGAAAACAGGATCTGTAGCTAAACAAAACCAGGAAATGTGAAAGCATTCGTGATCTTTTCACAATTGGCTGTATACTTTCAGAAGTCTGTCTTGTATATAACTATGATGTAGATATACTTGCCTCTACCTCTTTAAGATTTCAAAAAATAAAAGCAATCATATAGATCATATCACTTAGGAGAACGCATGTTACTTTTCTCATTGGTGAGACAAAATACTTGACACCCAAAGTCAAAGTGGGGAAGGTTTATTGTTGCTCACAGCTTGTAAAAGTTTTAGGCCATAGCTGGTTCCAAGGCAGGGTGGCTTGACATAGCACCGCACAGTTCTCGTTTCACAGCAGAGCAGGGCAGGCAAAAGGCAACAAGCAAGCGAGGGCACCAACCCGCTTTCTTTCCTTTGTGTTCTATTCAGGCTGCCTCCCTTTAGGGCAAGTAGCACTCACACCCAGGGGTGGGGCACCCTTAATCTTAACCAAACTGATGCTAAACCAGTCATTAGACTAATATAGTAATCATATACCCTTAAGCCCAGCTTCACACACTCTAGATCCACCCATTTTTCACACCCATCAAGGAGTGTGATTGTGTTACAAGTTTATTGTGAAAGGATTTTAAGTACTAAGGGTATAGCTGAGTGGTAGAGTATATGTATATCATGCACAAGGCCTGGGTTCAGTCCCTAGAATCAGAAATATTAAAGGAGTTTTAACTTGCATTGGTATTTTTGGCTTTAAAGAAAAAAATCGTATATTGTTTTGACATTTAAAGTAGCCTTAAATATATTACATTAAAACTATTCTGTTTGTGTGAATTCTTTCATTGTGCATTCTTGTGTACCTTTAGTATCACTGCAGTTAGAATGTAGAAGCACCTTTAAGTGATTTAATGAAAAAATCACTTTTAATTTCAAGCTCATGATTTTTAAAATCACTCTGCAGGTTATTAATCTGCTTCCCCCATTTAGCCCATCTCTTCCTTTTTGTCTTACCTGATGTTCAGATGAACCATAAAAA
The DNA here is from genome assembly GCA_004027915.1 of Capromys pilorides. NCBI lineage: Eukaryota > Metazoa > Chordata > Mammalia > Rodentia > Capromyidae > Capromys > Capromys pilorides. The sequence goes on along the minus strand of PVKN010023368.1, from coordinate 5,827 downwards.
TACCCATTGGTTTTGCGTTTTGTGCTTTTAGACTTTTGCATGAAAAGGAGGTTAACACTGAAAGTAGATTTGAGGTCTTGGGTTTAGAGTATTGATCCACAAAAAGCTTGTATGAACAATTGAAAGTTGGCAGCAAAAAGTACTGAACATTAACCTTTCAGCCTCCAGCTGGGCACTACTGATTTGTCCCCCTTCTCAGGACACGTTTGTTAGTAGTCAGTTGCATAGCAGTTAATAAGTCAGTTACAAAACAGTGGATGTCATCACATTAAAATTCCCTATTGATAGAACTCAGTAAAGATGAATTTTTTGGCAGTGGATTTATCCACTAGTAGAAGAGCACCTGTCTGCTATGTGTGCTCGTTTTATCCTCAGCACCAAATAAATAAATATCTAATTACTGGGCTTATCAGAAATTTTTAAAAGGATATTATTGTTCAGATAAGATAGGATCTTATCAGTGATTATTTTTTTCTTACCCTTTTCTGCTATTGGTTAGAAACCTAATATTTAAATATATTCTGTAAGTGGTTCAAGGTTCTACAACTTGTGAGTACAACCAAAAGTATAATTTGTTACCTCATTTGAAAAGTTCTTTGTACTAATGCTCAATAAAGTTACAGATTTTTTCCAGAATTCTTTCAATTAAAATATATAATTGAATAAAATACCATTATTATAATGTACAATATATATAGAAGTGTTCAGTGTTATAAAAATCAGATTGTATTGTAGAGTTTGAGGCTTGCCTTGAACTAAAGAAACAAATGTATTGTGATCAAGTTTGCATGTTAACAAAAGATATGTGAAAATAGTTTACGTACATCGAGGGTTGTTCATTTGTTTATTTATTTATTTATATTTATTTTTTGCGGTACCAGAGATTGAACTCAGGACCTTGCGCTTGCCAGGCAGGTGCTTATGTATTTGTTTTTTTACTTATAAAAAAATTGTATTTAGGTTGGGCCTGATGGTGCACACCTGTAATTCCAGCACTTGGGAGACTGAGACAAGAGAATCAGTCCAAGTTCGAGATCAACCTGGGCTGCAAAAGTGAGCTCAAGGCCAGCCTGGACTGCATAACGAGACCCTATCTCAAAAAGATGAAAGAAAGAGAGAAAGAAAGAAAGAAAGAAAGATTGTATTTAGAAGCATTCAGAGTGTCAACAAAACAGTTTCACCTTTTTTTTTGCAATTATAGAGTGCTATTCAGTTAATAGAACCACATTTAGTCTGCTAATCCTGGGAGGACAAGAGTAGGTTTTTTATGAATAAAACAATTATGTTAATTTTCATATAAGTTTTTGTTTGACTGACTGGTTTTTTAATGTATTTGGTACAGGGTCTTACTGCAAAACTTGGGCTCCTAGTGATCCTCTTGTTTCAGCCTCTCCAATGCTAGGATTCCAGGCATGCACCATCACACCTGGACTCGTGATGGCTCAGTATGCCCAGGGGCAGGGCCAGCACAGTGTGTGGTGCGGGGATGGAACCCCATCCCTGGGCTTGCCTAAGCAGGTGCTTATTCCTCTGAGCTATCTTGCCAACCCAATTATATTGATTTTTATTAACCTAAGTTCATGACCTTAATTTTGTTAACATAAATCAACCTCTGAGATCCAATTTTATTTTTAAAAAATTAAATACATTGATAGCTAGTTTTCTAGTTTTAGCTTATGACTCCTCTACATACTATGCTTTTAAAGTAGTGTGATATGAAACAGAGGATATTTTTTGCTTGTCAGAGAAAAATATCATTAGTGTGTGTTCAAATGTATAAAAAAAGTTTTATACAGGTTGACATTTTGAAAAATCCATCTTACAAAACTAGAATTTGATTAATGTTAGGGTTTTGGGTTTGTTTCTTTTAACAGTGATGCGTCTTGATCCTAAAGTTCTACTAGTATTGGCAGAGGATGTTTTGAGTCTGGTGGTTGTTTCTTTTTTTAACTTATTCAGATGTCACAAAATAGATGTTTAGTACTTAATACCAAAATGTACAGAAAAAATCCAGGAGCCTTTGTGCAAAACACACTGTGTGTACCTGTTTGTGCATTGCAGATTATACCAATTAGCACCCAATTATTAATGGTAACAGAAGTTCTGTTTTCTCAGGATTTTTAGCTGATCATATATAAACTATAGTAGTTTATATATAGTATTTACACAACTATTCATTGTGTAAATCATGTAATCATGTATTCAGAGAAATAAAAAAAAGCTTTTCAAACTCAGTTTTACTTATGAATGATTTAGGCATGTGCTCTATCACTGGACTACACCCTATCCCTAAGACATCTTTACAAGTATTTTGAAAGGTGGAAATGTAACTCAGTAGTGGAGCATTTGCCTAGCAGATACTAAGCCCTGAAGTTACCACATCTAGTGGACTGTCAGTCTTGCTTTCTGAGACATCAGTATTGGCTCTCTCTAGTCTTACTGAAATCCTCTTCATTTGACTTTAAGCTATAATTTCTCATTTTCTTATCTCTGGCTTTTTTATTGTTCATTCTTTAATTTGTGGTATTCTCTAGAATTCTTTCATCTATTTCAGGTGCTAACTTCTACATTCTATAACAATGTTGTTACTTCCAGATAATTGATTGCCTTCTCCTCCTCCCTCTCTGTTGACTTTATTTCCAGTTAGTTACTCCTATCTGATCTGCCTGTGTTTCTACCCTTTCCCCAAATCTGTCTGATATGGCTGTGCTACGAGACTTTCTGCATGCCTGTGTGTGATGGCTTTCCTTCGTATTTGAGAACTTTATGACTCCACCTTTTTCAGATATGAACCTCTGTGATAACTTGTGCCATTAGAAATTTCTGTCCAGCCACATCTCTTAGCAGTTACTCCTTTACATTCTGCATCCCATGGTTACTGACTTCCTGCATTTCTTTGAACACTAAGAGGTGATTCTCTCTTCCCTCTGTGCCTTAGCATATTTTTCTTTGCCTTAAATATGTGCCCCTTCTTAACTATTTCTCTCCCTCCCACACAGCATACAGTAGCTCTGTTCTTCCTCTTTGTTGTTGTTTTGTCTTCCTTTTCCCAGTGTTTTGAAATTTTTTGTCTACTTGTTAGCTTTCTCCACAGACTAGCCTATAAAAAGACAAAGGCATCTTAGTCATTGTAACGTTCTTGTTGCTTGGCCCAGTCTCTTGCATAAATGGTATACAATATTGTTCATGAAACACAATTTTTAAAGGGAGAAGCTTAGTGAGGGACTGAATAGTCCTGTCAAAATTACCTTGTTTTAAGCGACTGACTTTAGATGGCAGAATGAGAGAAGTGGATTGCCTGCTGGCCTTGCTATAGGAATGAATGCAGTGACAGCGTAGAAAATGGGAGTGCCATTTGCCTTTGTCACAAGTATAGAATTAAAGCAGTTTGATTTATAGTCATGGCTTGGTTGTTATTTTTGAACTTCTTGGTCCTTAGTTTCTTTACCTTTTGACAGGAAAATATACTCATGATTGTAAGAGCTCTTAACATTGTTCTTTAGTGCTTAAGCTAATTGCATAGTATCAGATGTGCTCAATAAATGTTTTTATCATGAATTTGAATTAATCACCTTTTCCTGATGCTTTTAATAAAACCCAACTCATGTTAAATATTAGTAAGTATGATAGCTGAATGTAGTGGCACACACCTATAATCCCAGCACTTAGGAGGCTAAGGCAAGAGAATTGCCATGAGTTCAAGGCCAACCTAGAGTACATACTGAGTTCAGGGCCAAGGGGAACTACACAGCAAGACTGTGTCTAAAAAAAAAAAAAATATATATATATATATATATATATATATATATATATATATATATATGATAATACAAGTAAGAAAAAATTCAGCTGCCTTTTTTTTCTCTCCAAAGCTTTATTCACTGTACTGATGATTCTCCAGATCCTTGTATAGAATATGAGGTAAGAAACTTTTTTTTCCTCTGTTACATGGGTAGTCCTAAACGAAGATGTGTTGAAAATTGCCCCTTATTCTTAAGATAAATTAATGGAATATTTTGGATTAATTTTCCTGGGCACTTAGAAACACTGAATTTTTAAATTTATGAAATCTGTGATACATATAAAAGAATATATACACATACTTACAGAATATAACTGATTAAAATAAAATCTTTGCATTTCCTACTCAACTGAACCAGGTTAGTTTTTAATTTGGTATACTAGGAAAAATGGCTATCATTTGCCAGTTTTAAAATGTTGTTCATTCATCTTACAAATAATGTACAAAGGTAAGAATTAAAAGTGAAAAGGCAGACACATGGGTTACGGTTCGATCCCTGATATGTCCTGCCAGCCCCATTCTGCCCTGCCAGCCCTGCCCCTGGGGCACACTGAGACATCAAATGAAACTGGGTATGGTGGCACATGCCTGTAACCCCAGCGCTTGGGAAGTTGAAAACAGGAGGATCACAATGAGTCCGATCTGTGTAGTGAGGCCTTGTAGACCCTGAACTAAATACATAAAAATATAAATAAAAGATGGGGCTGGGGAGATAGCTCAGTAGAATTAAAGTGCTTGCCTGGGAAGTGCAAGGGCCTGAGTTCAATCCCTAGTTCTACAAAAAAAAAAAAAAAAAGTTAAAAGACACTCTTATTACACATTCTAAGGATTTTAAACATACCAAACCCTGTTTTCCTTAAATAGTTTCCTAGTTTTGAAAATGTACATGCACCAACACCCACAGAACGTGCAGTGTTCTCCCACTGCTCGTCATCAATAAACCTAGATGTGTTATCTTTCTATGCACTGGTCCTCACTACCACTCTGGATTCTTTTGTACTTGCATTGTCAAAATGCAAGACTTTGACAATGTGTTTAAGAGAGGACAGCCATGTTTGCTCCATATTGACTTTCAAAATACTATCACTGGGCTGGCCTGATGGCTTAGCGGACTAAAGAGCCTGCTTAGGCAGAGTGCAGCAGCCAGGGTTCAGTCCCTGGCGTGGTGTGCCCTGCTGTGCCAGCCCCACCCTGGCGCTTGCTGAGATAGCAACTGAGACTGGGCGTGGCAGCGTGTGCCTGTAATCCCAGCACTTTGAGAGGCTCAAAGCAAGAGGATCACTGCGTCCGATCTGTGTAGTGAGACCCTATACACCCTATAAACCCTTTCCTAGATACAGAAAAAAAAAAAAATCACTTTTAGCTTTATAGTAACAGTAAAGATCAGTAAGTTTTAAAAAATCTTTGCTTCTAGATGCTTCACATGCTTTCAAAATCTGTTGGACAGGAGATACAACCAGTAGTAGAGCCCTGGCCTAACGTCCAGGGCTAGGTCCTATCCCTAGCACGACACACACAGAGAGAGAAATTGGCTACTAACTATACTGAGTAGCTTTTAATGTGGTTAATATATATTGACATATCTTCTATGATTATCTAGTATATGTGAAATTATCTAGTATATTGATTTACTATTTACCAGGACACCAAGCAATAATTGGATCTTAGAGCAATTGTAACTGAAATGTTTATGTACCATTTGTATTTTTTCCTCTTCATTCATTCTGTAGTATAAGCATTTTCCAGCATCACTATATAGTTTTTTGTAATGTCATTTATACCTAAATAATACATCTCATTGAATAAACATTTCTCTGTGAAGTGCCTACTATATCTTATTTGTTCTAGAAATACCAAAGATTATAAACCTTCTTCTAAGGCTTGATCTTTGCTGAGATGTCATCATTTACCTACAAAATTTATGTAACATGGAGTTGCTGTTTTGTTGCTTTTTTTGGAAATATGCTATCATCATTGTGGTACATAAAATGTAAAAACTAGTTTTAAATTTGCAAAAATGGTATT
>PVKN010023367.1:0-14823 GCA_004027915.1 Capromys pilorides | reverse complement strand
AGATTTCTGGAGCCTCTCTGGTTTCTCCATCTGCTGCCCATGAGCTCCACAGAACACGGTCCAGCTATGCAGAGCTCAGAACAGAGTCTGACAGCAGACAGGCCCGAAGGGTGGACGCTCTGGGTTCTTAGAGGAGAGGGTGTAGCTCGGTGAAGCTGGACCAGGGGATGCCGGGGACAGAGGAGACAGGGCCCTGGACTCCACTCCATCACTGCCTATGAGTCCAGTGTGCAGCTGTGAGCCACACAGCCCAAAATTAAAATCAAGATGCGGTAGAAAACTCCAGCACTGGGGCTGGGAATGTAGCTCAGTGGCTCCTGCCCAGCAATCGCGAGGCCCAGAGTTGAATTCCCGGTACCAAAAAAGAAAATAGTAAAAAACAAAAACAAAACAAAACAAAAAACTCCTGCACAGATTTTTCTCTGGAGCCCAGGATCCGGCATCTAGCGAGCTGCCCAGGGAGTGGCCCTCGCCCGACGCCTCACAAGGTGCCAACTCAAGAATCTCCAGAGAAGGGATCCCCTTGCTCTGCACACCCACTTGCTCCACCTGCCTTTCTGAGCAGGAGCAGCACCTGGTTGCCACCAAGCAGGAAAGCCCGCTTACCTGGTGTAGTGGCTGACACACCTTGTCAAGTTGGAATGGGCTCCAGCAGCTCTAGAGGGGGAGAGGGAGGGGATTAAGCCCGCCCTGGGTGTGATTGGTTCCTTCCTAGAGCCTGACTGAGCCCGCCCTGGTGGGGTTGGTTCCGCCCTAGGGTGCAACGGGCTGCCCCCAGTGACTGAGCACTAAAAGCGTATAGAAGCGGTTGACGGAAGGCCCGCTGCCTGCGCTCCCTGGCTTCCTTAGAGAAGTCCATCTTCTGAGGAGCTTGATCTTCACAGTCGCGCCACGCTCTTCTCAGTCAGCGTAGGAGGACAGAGGCATGGCGTACCTCACAGCTGCTGCTCCTCCCCTGCTCTTGGTTGTTTTCTGCCGGCATGAACTGCTGCCCCTTGCCTCGGAACCAGCTGAGTATGAACTGAAACCTCCACAAACTGAGCTAAATAAACCTTTCCTTCCTTAATTTGGTATTTATCCCAGCAATGAGTAAAAAGTAACTAAGATACTTGATGTCTTAGTTTTTTGGGTTTTTTTCTTTGGTTGCAGAGACAAAATATCTGACAACCAAGGTCAGAGGAAGAAAGATTTATTTAGCTCCCGGTTTGCAGAGGTTTCAGTCCATAGTCAGGTAGCTCCTAGGCAGGGTAGCACAGGACGGAGGGGTGAGGCGAAGGCAAAACAGTCCATGGCAGAGCAAGCAGGAGGCAGCAGATCAGCAAGCAGCAGCAGTGAACAGCCAGCCTGCCTTCGCCTTTCATCCGACCAGGGGACCCGACTTTAGGGTGGTGCCGTCCAGAAATGTGTTCATTCCAGTCAGTGGACGAGTTTTGTACCACACAACCTTCCTCTTAGTACCACATAGCCTGGATCTAGCTAGCTCTGAAAAGACCCACCTAGCAGTGCGTGAGGCTTTGGAGGAATGTCTAGATATATCCCACAACACCTGGTCTCCTGAGTTTATACCTGATATTGTAGTTTGAGCTACCACCATCTCACACATGAGGAAACTGAGACCCTTACGGCGGTATCAGGCTCCTCAACAATACCCATGCTGCGTTAAGCCACCAACAAAGCCACTTCACTTTACCTTCTCAAATCTGTTCCTTTCTCTGCCTGTGATTCTGGCCAGCACTACCTCCTGTCTGGATGACAGTGACAGTCCCCTCGCTGATAGCCAGGTATCCAGAATGCCCCTTCCATGCCCTCCCCCAACTCAGATCACAGTTGCTGCTCCTCTCCTGCTCTTCATTGTTTTCTGAATGTCCAATGTTCTTGCTTCTCTGGTGAAAATTCCCCCAACAATCTTGCTCACCACTATGCGCCTGCAGCCTGACTGTTATAGCTTCTGTCTAGATGTCTCCCCAAAGCCTCATGTGGTCAAGATGGGAAGGTTTTCAAAGGCGCCCGAATCTAGAGTGTATGACTGACTTGTAGTGCAAAGCTGGATTAAGGGTGGGTGACCGCTGCATCTGTCCATTGGCTGGGTTTACACGGCCCTAATCCCAGGAGACTGGATACAATACAAGAGGCAGAAAGAGGCTTCTCCCAATCTTTCCTTGCTTGCTCTTTGTTGTCTTCCACCTCCATGAACTGTTGCCCTCTGCCATGTGCCACCCTGCCTTAGAGGCAGCTGAGTATGGACTGAAACCTCCACAAATTGTGAGCTGAATAAACCTTGCCCACCTTACCTTGTGAGTGTTGAGTATTTTGTCTCAGCAATGAGAAAACTAAGGCACTGATGCATCATCAATGAACTCAGCATGTGTGTCTGAATGAAGGAATGAATCTTACGAACAGCCCTATCTGAAGGCCTGTCAGGACCACGGGACTGCCGTGATTCAGGGACAGCCACACTCTCCACAAGGCCGCCTGGGCACAGCTCCGAGCAGGGCAATGGCTGAGCTATTGCAGCTACGAGCATGTGGCCAACAGGTTCTGTTGGCTGTATGCTGAAGAACAGTAGGTCCAGGAGGATGGGGGTAAGGGGTGAAAAAAGTACCCCCGGACTGCATCCTATACTGTGGCTGTGTGGCCTCCAGGGAGTGAGAAGAGCAATGCACTGGAAGGTTCCATCGCCTCTGCCATAAAAGGAAGAAATTCCATTGAGATCCTGCTCTTCACAGTTTGGTTATTGGCAACCAGGTTCCAGGCGAAAGGCACTTCTGAGTGCTCTCACCTCTAGTTTCCTCTCCTGGGAATTGAGAAGGATGCCCTGATACAGGGGCTAATTTCCGAGTGCTACGTCCATTCCTCACCACCTCCAATCCCGTAAGACTATTCCAGGGTGGCAGCAATAGCTTGTGAGAGCCGACACAGGTTATTTCATTCCTCTGGGCCCGTACTTCTTCCTGAGAATATCCAGGGTGGACCAGATGACTCGTGTCTTAGTCTGTTCTTGGTTGCTATAATAAAGAACCCAAGACTGGATAATTTATAAAGAGCAGAAGTGTATTGGCTCATGGTGCCAGGGGCTGGGAAGTTTAAGAACATGGTACCAGCACCTGCTCAGTATCTAGTGAGGGCCTCTGCATTACGGTGATGTGGCAGCGGGCATCAGGATGAGACAGAGCAAGCTTGCCTGCTCCAGGTTTTTCCTCTTTCTTTCTTTTTTGAGACAAGGTCTCACTATGCAGTTTAGACTGGCCTTGAACTTGCTTATGTAGCCCAGGCTGGCTTCAAACTCATAGTGATTCTCCTGCCTCAGCCTCCTAAGCGCTGAGACCCTTCTTCTTATAAAGTCACCGAGTCCAGGCTATGGATCCCGCCCCACCCCATGACCACTAATCCACAGAGTCCATCTCCCTGGGCACCCAAGCTAAAGCTACTATGCCCTTTTGGTGCCACCTGAGGCCTAAAACTTCAGCATCCATAAAAGAAGGCAGAAGCACTGTTTAGAAAGAAAGAAAATACCAGTGACGTATCTTGAGCTTCATATCCAACCTTACCTAGAAAAAGAGTGCCTGGTTAACTGAGCCAGAAAGTCTCCCTCTGCCCCCTGCAATTTCTTAAACCTGTTTCAAATGCAGGATGTTTGTTTGTTTGGAGCCAGGGTTCTGCTACACCGCCTGAGCTGACCTTAATTCAAGCCTAAGCCTCCTGAGTACAGACATTGAAGGTGAGCACCACCATGCCCAGCGAGGACGGAAGTGTCTGTCCTTTGAAATCAAAAGTGTCCTCATTACCAAGCGTAGTGGTGCGTGCCTGAAATCCCAGCACTTAGGAGGCTGAGGCAGGGGCATTGCTGTGAGTTCGAGACCATCCTAGGCTATGTAGTGAGCTCAAGATCAGCCTGAACTGTGTAGTGAGAACCTGTCTCAAAAATAAAAGTGTCCTCACTGATTCTGAAAGTGCTCTGGAGGCCATGGGAGGAAGGAGACCCTGAATAACTGAGGGAATCTGGGAGGAGGAGGAGGGGGACATTCATGCAGAGAAGCAGCCCGAGGAGACCAGGCACCAGCTGCTGGCTCTGTCCCCAGCTGCCTCCTGACTCTTGTCCCTCCCTGAGTCACTGTGGCCTCGAGTCAAGTGAGCTTAGTGGCATCGACATCCTAGGGCTGTGGACTGCAGAAATGCAGTCAGCAAGCTCTCTGCTCGAGGTTGCTAGGTGAAGATGCCCGGTGTTTGGGGGCACAGAATGAGGTGGACCAGGAAGTGAGGGGATGTGGTATTGAGGCTCCCAGAAGGCTTGGAGGTCTTGCCATTCTGCTTCTAGATACACACACAGACGTTCAGAGAAGTAACCAGGTCTGAGCCAGAGCCTGCAAACAGGGGCGCTGAGATTAAAATCCCCATGGGTTTCACTCCAAACCCTTGCTTTCCCCACCACCAGGCCTGTTCTCTGTAGGAAGGGACGGAGACCTCAGCAGATCCGAGGGCTGGCAGGGGTGATGGCCACTCTCCTAGAGGAGGGTCAAGCTGCTGCTGAACAAGGACAGGACTGCGTCCACCCAGGACTCCATCCCTTGCCCAGTTGTCCAATTTGCAAGACCTGCATGAGGGGGCTGTTCATGGAGGCGAAGGGCAGGCTTGTGATTTCTGTGTGCTTCTTCACCCTTCAGCCTTCCCACTGTCCCTGGTGTGTGACCAGCACAACCTGAAAGGCCACAGCCAGCCTGGGGAACTTCCTCAGATGTAATCCTGAGGGCCACCCACCTTCCTGGCTGACGGCTGCCTCGGGGCCTCGGACACCAATTCCACGGGGCACATCCGGGACTTTTCTAAGACTCGGGCGCCTCTGGGGCACTCATGCTGACCCTTGTGTCTGGGCTTGGGGCCTCCCGGTCCAGGACAGGCAGCAGGAACAGGCCGAGCCCCCAGGGGAGGCACTTCAGCCTTTCCCCAGGCACTAGCTTTGTGGGAAGCGGCTCCCATCAGAGGGAGGGAGGAGTAAGGCAAGAAGTGAGACAAGAAGAGGCCTGCTCACCCGGAAGCCACACCCCTGGCCCTGGGGAGAAGTTCATCCCTTCGTGGCCAGTGAAGGTCCCCAAACGGTTCGAGGATGCTGCATCTTTCCAAGAGGCCCCACCGACCTCAAGCCGATGATGTGTTTGAGCTTCATACCCACTTTACCTAGAATTAGAGCACCTGGTTTGGCGGTTAGTTAAGCCAGAAGGTTCCAATTCTCCTTCAACTTATTTGGAATAGAGGTTGTTTGTTTGTTTGTAGACAGGGTTCTACTACACAGCCCAGGCGGACCTCACACTCACGCCTGTGCCCCCTGAGTGCAGAGACTGAAGGCGGGCACTGCCACGCCCACCTGGGTCAGAGGTCAGAGAGTCGCCCTGCACACTGTCTGCCCAAGTTGCCTCTGGAGGTCCCCGAGTCCCTTCAGAGTGCAGGGGCCCAGCCTTTGAACATCCCTTCCCTCTGCCTCCCTGCGGGTGACCTCCACGCCCAGGGCAGCTGAGGAGAGCCTGGCCTGTGGTAGCCCACCCACTGCTTTCTGCTTGGGTGTGGCCGCGGCTGAACGGTTTTGTGCTCTGAGCCAACAGAACAGACATATCTTCTCTGTAACTTGGGTTCCAGCTTGCAGCCCAGGCCCCACAGAAGCCCTTTCAGCTTTTCTGGGAAGTCCTTGCTCATCAAGGAATGAAGGTCCAATGTTTCTTGTCACTCACTCACCGCAGGCTCCCCTCAGACCGTGCAATCCAGGGAAGCTGCCCCATCAATCTCACGAGCAAGCTCCTGATTCATATCCCTGTCCCCCAGTCAGGTTGGGGGTGGGGGAACCTCCGACACTGTCAGTCAATGTGCTCCCTCGCTCCACCCACCATCCTTAGTTAGGGTACCTGACCAAAGTTAGGCCAATCAGAGCCAATGAAACTCGGTCCAGAACTTCAGGCCTCAGAGAAATGGACTGGTTCTCTGCCGTTGGAAAAAGAGTGAGGCCTGGAGCTTCCGTAGCCACCTCACAGCATGGGGATGGAACTGGGCTGGAGTAGCGCCACTTACTTGGAGAAGGGTTGGACCAAAACACAACAGGGAATCCTAGCTCTTGGTGACATGGTGCTAAAGCTCCTGAGGAAGCCCTGTCTGGAGCTAGTCACACATCTTGAACTTAAGATCTAAGGCCAATCAATTTCATTTTTGCATTAATCAAAAGGGGGAGGTTCTCTTCACTTGTAGCAAGAATTCTAGCAGTGAAGAGTCATGCTTGGGCCTCTTGCCTTTCTCCCTACCCCACCCTTACCTGCCCATCAAATTTCCTCCTCAGAGACCCATCACCCACAAGTCAACCTTATAGGTTGATTTGTATACTGATAGGTTTTTCAGGTTAATGGCGCAGCAGAGATACAGGCAGAAGGAGAAAGAGAAAGGGGCTTTATTTTCTGTGAGGACACAGGAGAGAATGTGGGGAAGGATTAGGAATTGTTTTTCTCTGGATTAGGCAAAGGGAGGCTGAGGCTTCTATGGCCTTTTGCCAGGGATGGAGTTTGGAGGGAATGTTTAGATATACCTGAGGGAGCTGACTGGGGGTCTTCCCTGAGGCGACGGGGAAGGGTGAAAGTAAATTATGTCTTGGGCTGAGTTGGAGAAGAAGGGGGAGGTGGTCCTGGGAGCACAGGCCGTTGTTTTAAGGACATCAGCCACGACTACCACAGTGATTTTAGCAGTTCGCACAAGGGCCAGAACTTGTCTCCTATAAAATAGACACTTGTGCCTTTGTGCTAGGAGAGCTTTTGTGCTGTGCAGAAAAACTCCCAGATGTGGTCCGTACTTGGCTTTGTGAGAACAATGCAGAGTGGCGAATGTCAGTGGTACCCGAGCTGGCTCTGAGCCCAAGGTCACTCTGCACCCTGGAGAGCTGGTGTCACCCAAGGTTTCAGTAGATGGCAGGGGAGGCTTCCTGCCTGAGTGCTTGGGTTTGAAAGATGAACTATAAGTAGGAAAAGACCACAAATCCAGTTATGGGTATGTTTTTCAATTGACCCCTTTCCCAGTGCTTTTTCCTCTTTCTTAGAGGCCTCTTGACACCCTCCTTTCTCACTCACTGCGTCCTCTACCAGGCCACTGCCCTCCATGGGCTGCTCCCAAGCAAGCCCTCCTCCTCCCCGAGGGGCCTGTGAGGCCTGAGGCTGAGTCAGGGCCCTATTCTCATTGCCTCATGGCCAGGCCTGGCGTGGCCCTTCCTGTGGTCAGCCCCTCCTCTGTCCTGGTGCCGCCCAGGCTGTTCCCAGGAGTGGCAGAGGGGGCCCCTCTGTGTGCGGGAGGCAGTCGGGTGACCTCTCAGCCCCTGGCCAGAGTGCTGGGTTCTGTCCCAGCTCCCTAAGAACTATCTTCCCTGCTGCCCTGTCTAGCGCCCAGGGGAACTTGATCATGGTATCTGTCCCCAAGCAGAGAAAGGTGGACTCCCCTAGCAGGCGGGACTACAGAAGGCAGGAAAGGAGCACAGGCCGAGCGCTCTGCAATGCAAGGCATGCTGTTATGAGCTGGAGGGGGAGTGGGGGCATAGGGGTGGGGAGAGAGTGGGGCGGGCCCAAGGAATTCCCATGTAGAGCAAAGAAAAACTAAGGTCTCTTGGGAAAGCATCTGGGGCTCCTGGGAAGGCTCTGGGAGGAGGCTGCGAGTTCCACTAGGACGGGCAAGCTGGGGGCCAAGGTCTGAGCAGGCAGGAGTTTACCTCCAGCTCAACACCTGCGACCAGACTCAGCAAATCAGAATATCCGGGGTATCTAGGGTGCCCAGAGGGCCCCCAGCAAATTAGAATCTCTGGGCAATTAGGAATTTGCGGAAAATCTGAGGAATTTGCATTTCTTCCACTTCTTCCTCCTCCACCATGCCCTTGCTCTTCCTCTCCTCCTCCTCCACATTTTCCTCTTCCCCTTCTCTCCTTCCTCTTCCTTCTTCCTCAATTTTTTTTTTTTTTTTTTTTTTTTTTAAATAGGGTCTCACAAGCCTCCTACCTCAGCCTCGCAAGTGCTGTGGCCCAGCTGCGCACCACCAGGCCTGGCTTGAGGTTTGTATTCTGGGCGGGCTTTCCAGGTGACTTATACCTGACTGCAGGTGGAAATAAGATCTGGGCCTTCCCTCCCTTTCCCCTCCCTCCAGCGGCCCTGCCTGCTGCCATCCCACCCACCTGCAGCTGCTCTCCTGTGCAGCGGGTCTATATCTCTGTGTCTCCCTAACCTTGTCTCCCACATTGATATAACCTTGATGAGGGTGAGAGCTGGGCCTCTGGTTTTCAGGTGGGGTAGAGCGCTCAAGGCTTAGGCCTCGAGTTCCAGCCCCCACTCACCTGCTCCTTGACCTTAGGCAGTTGCTGCATCTTCCTGTGCTGCAGGTGCTCATTTACAAACCGGAAATGAGAAGATCTGTTTCTCAGAGTTGATGGGAGGAATATGTGAGATTTTATTGTGTATGTATAGCATCTAACATTGTCCCTGGCACAGAGGAAATGGGCGCTAAACGTTCAGGCTTTTGGAGACAGTGTCTTGCTATGCAGTTCATGCTATCTTTGAATTCACTGTGTAACCCAGGCGGGCCTCAAACTCTCTGTGATCCTCTCGCCTCAGCCTCCCTAGTACTGGGATTACAAGTGTGCGCGACCACACTTGGCCAAAATTTAGGAGCTTTGAAAAATTTAGAGTCGTGTCACTGTTTACAGTTCTGTGGGGTGATGACTGGACAATACACAAGCAAAGCTCAGCTGTATGGCTGGCCCCTGCTCCCAGCGGCATTGGCTACGCTCACTTGGCACCTCTCGCCAGGCACTAGGGATTGAACCCGGGGGGCTCCCACTGAGCTTCACTCTCAGCCCCTTTTATTTTGAGATAGAGTCTTGATAAGTTGCTTAGGTTGGTTTTGAATTTATGATCTCTCTGCCTCAGCCTCCTGCAGTGCTGGACTCCTTGAAGCCCTTCCGGTCAGGGAGCCGGTTGGCTGGTGTTAGGTCCACCTGGTCCAAATCGCACGATGGCTGTTGGCTGGTGAGGTCACTCAGACACGGATGTCCTCCGTTTCGTGTGGCCTCTTCAACAAGGCCAGTTCGGGCCTCCTCCTGTGACAGCTGGGTTACAAAACGCAGCGTATAAGTCAAGTGTCATTTTTACAGCATTAGTCAAAGCAGGTTACTGAGTCAGCCTGGGGTCAAATGATGAAGAAATAGTTGCAGTTTTCACCAGGGGGATGGGGTCCAGACTTCCTGAGCATTTCTGTTCCTCCAGAGTTGTTGTTTTCCTGCGTCTACTTCAGTGTGTATGGATACCCGACACAGCATATTGCCAATACACATTTAAAAGATCAGCTGGAGATCAGAGAGGAGAATTTACTCACTCAAGGTCACATAGCAAGGAGTGGCAGAGCCCAGGGCAGAAACTAGGACCCATGGGGACCAGTCCTGCCTCTTCCCTTTGCCTCAATCTGTTCAGACAGCTTCCTGAGGTGGGGCGAAATTCTCCAAATATTTACCTCACTCCTCAGCTTCCGTTAGGCCCTGGAGAAGGATCCCGGAAGTGAGGGTTGTATGCTTCTTAGAGTGTGTGTGGGGTGGGGGGAGCATTTTCCATAACCCGGGAGATGGAGCAGCAGCCACCCTCTCAGGCTCCACTATGTGGGAGGCCAGAAACCGGGTCAGACCCTGTCCGGAGGCTGTGTCATGTTGGAACAGTCCAGCGTGGACAGTGGGCCATGTGGCTCTGACTTAATGTGTTTGGACCTGTTCGTCCGAGCCAGCTGACCCAGGAAGCATTGTGAAACACGTGCTGTGTGCTGGTCACCAGCCCTTCCTGTTGTCTGAGCATCTGGGTGAAGCCAGGGCCTGGGGCACCTCAGTTCCTCCACCAGGAGAGGGAGGCTGGACGACTCACCTACCTGCTGTGGGGAGTGCATGTATTTTTAGCCAAAAGTAAATGGCCTCTGCAGCGAGCCAACGCACTGGCTTCGTATCTATGCCACAGCTAGACGGGGACCACATGGCAGAGCCTCCCCCCCGCTCCCAACCACGGCCCCTGGTCTCCCCTTTTTCTTCCTCAGAGAGACCTCCTTGCAAAGCAGACGCTCACAAAACCCCAAGGAGAGAGTGGCAGTGGATTCGGGGGGCACACTGAGGCATTCAGACTGCTGGGACACCCCTCTGGGTAGGTGTCCTGCAGACCATACACCCTGCCACCCAGCCCAGGGGATGCAACTTTATGGAGACAGGCCTATGGGGTGGGGCGTGAAGGTTTGCTGTGCCAGCCTTGGTCTCCATCCTCTGGCACCTGATTGCTCAGCTCCTGCACCACAACCAGGGCTCAGAGCCCGGCAGTCAGTCACAGGATAGGAGAGCAAAAAAGAGCTAGATGTCATTGAGCTCACTGCCTCACTGCCCTGAGCAGGAATTGAGGTGAAGGATCCCGGGGCCCCTGGGTCCCGGTAACATGCTACTCAATCAGAGTTGCCCGATGGTAAAAGCCATCACTGGGGGCCCCCAGCTGTGGAAAGTGGGATGGGGCAGGCCCTGGATGGGGGCTCAATACCTGCGCTTCACTCCCAGCTGTGAGACCTGCAGAGAGCAGATAGCTGGCGTGTGCCTTGGTTTTCCCACCTGTCAACTAGGGCTAGGCTCCCTGAGTAGAGGAGAGGATCTGATGCCCTCGAGGGGTGCAGTGGGGCCTCGGCCAGTGGTTGTTTCACCAGCAGGGCTGGCATTCCGTAGCGTTGGACTCTGCATCTGTGGAGGCAATGAACCTCAGACTGAAAACACTCAGGGAAAGAAAACCACGTCTATATTAACTGTCACTTTCCTTGTTAATATTCCCTAAAGGATGCAGGATAACAACTACTCATATCTATTTACATACTTAGGTATCCCAACAAGCAAATGCCGTGCCATTTTACGTGAAGCACTTGAGCCCTTGTGGACGTTGGTTTCCTGGGGCCCTGAAGTGAACCTCCACCCGCACCAGAGGAGGACCGCATCCATTTCTCACCCCCTGGCCTCCGAGCCTGGGAGGACTCACCTCATCCCAGTGGCAGAAGCAAGACCTGGCCTGCGGCTCTCACTGCTCCAGGGACTCCGGAAACCACTCTGCAAATCTCTGCTCAAGGTGTCACACAGGCTACTGAGAAGGCCCCTGGGACAGCTGGGGCCGGGCCTGGCCGAGCAGCTGGGCAGGCTGCTTGAAGCGCTTGCAGCCCTGGGAGCCAACCAGTTCCTTGGTCAAGGGAGTCCTGGGCGGCCAAGACTCTGAGTCTGTGGCTGAGAGGAGGGGTGGGCAGGCACAAAGCTACGTCCTCCTGGAGTGGGGCCTCTCACCGGTAAGCCCAGTGCTCTGTGGGGCTGAGGCAGGAGGTAAGCCCAGTCTGAGTAACTGAGTGAGATTGTGTCTCTAAATAAAATAAAATAATAAAATAGGCTGGAGATGTAGCACATTGGGAAGACTTAGGGTTCAATGCTCAGTACCTTCTCCACACAAACAGCTAGACTAAAACATGGGCCGAAGTTGGGGGCAGATGTGAGGCCACAGCTGAGAGCAGAAGAGCTGATTCTGGAATAGTCTGGCTCTTTCTCCTTTGGGCTCCAGAGCTCTCGGTTCAGGCAACTCCTCACTGATGAAAACACTAACTGGGACCTTCAGTGCTTTGAGACCCTCAGGACAACCTGTGGCTGGCAGTCTGGTGGGCTATGTCTCTTCCTTCATGCCTCCCAGGCGATTCTGATGCAGGAGGAGACACGTGAGGCCCAGAGGCTTGGCCAGGCCCGGCCTCTGCCCTAGAGGAGACACAGGGCCTGAGGTGTTTCCCACTGTACCTGGGTACTAGAACCTCGCAGCCTTATGCCTCAGAGGCCCAGCTGCCTCGGTGATGAGTCAGTCTGCATCAGGGCTGGTCCCACCCTGACAAAGGCGTGCAGGCCACCCTGTGCCAACAGGCCCCACCTGTGCTGGGCAGTGGCCCTGCTAGGAGACACATGGTCTGCAGTGGGGCTTCACCCCCACTTCTCACCCTGTGCTCCCCAGGAGGGCAATCCTGTGCAGGCCCAGTGCACATGGGTCCTGCTGGGCCCAGTGTCAGCCCCACCTGCAGGCATAGAGTTGAGTGGTCTTATTCACTTCTGTCACACAGGATAGGCCCATGAGAGAGGGTTGGGAGAAAAGAGCCCAGAAGGTGCCTGAAGGATCCCCCAGTTCATACCATGGGTGTTGGGATATATTACTTCAATTCTATTTTATGCCTTTTAATTTGTATTGTTTTGAGAAGGTGGGTTGAGATAGGGCTTCACTTACGTAGCCCAGGCTGGTCTTGAACCCTTGAACTCTATGTGATCCTCCTGCCTCAGCATCCTGGGTGCTAGGATCACAGATGTGAGCCACCACACCTGGCTCATTTTATGCTTTTTTGTTTGTTTGTTTTGTCTTTTTGAGACAGCGTCTTGTTATGCAGTCCAGGCTGGCCTTGAGCTCACTTTTGTAACCCAGGTTGGTCTCGAACTCACATGGATCCTCCTACCTCAGCCTCCAACGTGCTGGGATTATAGGTGTGCACCACCATGCCTGGCATGGTTTATGCTTTTTAAAAAACACATGCAAACTGCCTTTTAAAACTGAATAGAACAACATTCACATCTTGTCTGATCTCTTTTGCTGGTTCCTCCCTCCCCACACCCCTTCCCAAAGCAACTGATTTACCATTTAGGGAGGGTCTTCCAAGGCTGCTCTGTATTTTCCAGCGTCTTGGAGTATACAGACATGTGCACCTGTGTCTCTCCTGGTATTGTTTACACAGATGTGAACATACTGCACACATTTCTCTGGAACAACCATGTTTCACTTCATGCCAGGTTTTATGGGAAGAACTGGCATCTGAGAGCCTCTCCCATAGCTTCGGGGATGCCCACAGAACTCAGTGGGTCTCTGATCTTTAGCTCTTTGTTGAACTCTGTCCTGACTGTTTGAACCAATCTTCTGGCACAGATAGGGTGTCCCAAGGGGCCAGGGAGGAGCTCTGGGGCTGGGGCTGCAGGAGGGCAGGAACCTCAGGGAACTGTGGGTATGCACTGGTACGGATGGGCTCGGGGAATGAGATTCATGCTAAACATTGTCGTAACAAGTTCTTTTCTGATTATAAAGAGAAACACGGTCAATGTGGGAAGCATCGGACAGACCTGCGGAGCAAAGCCAAAGGGACTCCTCCGTGGGGGAAACCACCACTGATGTTTGGAACTTGCAGGAGATGGGCAGAGGCAGGCAGGGTTGGGGTCAGGATGGGGCTGGCAGGACTGAGAGCCTGAGGGGGCAGGAAGGATGCTGCCCTGGGGGTCACTGCAGGCATTAGAGCTCAGACCTCAGTGAGTCAGCCTGGCTAGAGACCTGAGGCGTCTCCCCTGGGCTTTTGAAGGGACAGCTAAGAAAACCTTTCATCAGGACTTTGTAAGAGAGTAAGTCTGCAGTTTAGCAGAAGGCACTTCTGAGAATATCACTTGAGGGTCATGAAGAAGTGAGACGAGGCCTCTGAGTGAATGGGACAGCCCCAGCGAAGGGGTGGCTTCGAAGCAAGGGAATGGGTTTACAAGGGCATGGGTTTGCAAAGGCCAAGATGTTGGTGGGGTTTCAGACACCCCAGGTACACAACACTGGGCAATTTCTGGGGTCTCTCTTGACTGCTACAAAGTACAAGTGACACTAACACACCTCCTACCAGAGACTACTCAGCAGAAGGATTACACAGGGGACCCCGCCAGGGACCCAGCAAAGCCCTGGGCACACAAACACGCAAAGAAAGCTGTGAGAACACAGAAAGAGAGCGTAAAATGGCAAGGACAGAGCTGTGGGAGAAGGTGCCAGGAGGAAGGGGTGCCAGGAGGAAGGGGTGCCACGCACAGCTGAGGAAGGCGCTGTCTCCCGGACCAGAAGAGAGAGGTTGCTACGCAAGGCAGTGCCTTGGGGTCCCAGGAAGGCGTGGTGTCACAGCCTACTGTGGCCTGGGCCCAGGAAGTTCCCTGGGGAGTGGCAGCTTCCGAGTTGCCATGGTGATGTGGGAAGTTCAGTGGGTGAGGCTTACAAGTCTTGAGAACTTTGGCAGAAGGAAATGGGGAGATCTGAGGGAGGGTGAAGCTGTGGGAAGGAGGAAAAAGATGCTTCATTTTGTTTCGGTCAGAGGGCATTTAAATATGTTTGTAGGCTGAGAAGAAGAAACCAAGAGAATTCTCAGAGAGAGGAAGTGACTGAGGGTGCACTTCTGGTAGGCCTCAGTTTTCTCATTTTAAAATACAGAATGTGGCCTGCCTGGCAAGTGCAAGGTCATGAGTTCGAACCCTGGTCCTGCAAAAACAACAACAAACTAAAAAACAAACAAAAAAACCAGAATGTGAATAAGGAATCTCTGAGGCCTTGTCATCTTTTTAATGTCTTTCAGCCACTCACCCATTCATCCATCTATCCATCTATCCACCCATGCATCCATTCATCCATCCTCCCACCCACCCACCTATCCATCCATCCTTCCATCCACCCATCCCTCCATCCATCTACCCACCCATCCTTCTATTCATCCACCATCCACCTATCATCCATCCCTCCCTCCATCCATCTATTCATCTATTCATCCATCTATCCTCTTAAAACATATTTTCCTTAGGTCTCTGGCTTGGACTAATTGCTAAGAAGTGAGGAGTCATGTCAAAAGGTAGCAAGGAAGTGAAGTAGAAATCAAGGCCTTGCCAGGTGTGGTGGTACATGCCAGTAATCCCAGCACTTGGGAGGCTTAAGCAGGAGGATCGGTGTGAGTTCAAGACCAGCCTGG
>PVKN010023366.1:0-14821 GCA_004027915.1 Capromys pilorides | reverse complement strand
TCCAGCTGTTCTTCCTTTTTGCACAGTTTCTTTCCTTTTCACAATATCAATGGACATAAAAAATATTAGAAAACCTCAATGAAGTCAATTCAAAAAAAAATCAGAAAACAACTGTTTTCCAGTACATCAAGGATATAAAAGGTCAAGAGACACTTATTTTATTAACTTTTCTTTATAGAGCTTTGGGGATATTGTAGCCCTCAAGTTTTCCAAAAAGTACTGAAAGTTATATCTTTTTTTGCCCCAAAACTAGTGCAAAAGCCTCCCCAACACTACTCTTAAAACCTCAAAACTGCTGTTGCAGAGTGGTTGAGACACTGAATTGTCTGAATACTCTCAAGAAATCCGAAGTCATAAACTAGCCACCTTTGTGGCTGAGCAAAGGATAGGCAGCAGTTCGACTGTTGTCCTGACTTCCTAAGGCATCCAAAGACCCTGGAGGCTTTTCTGGACACACTAGAGTGGGGTCATTTTAGGTCTTATCCAAGAGAGTAGGCTGGAAAGCTGAGGAGTCCTCGGCAGGAAGGTTCTGGATACGAATGTGGAACTCTGAGGAGATGAAGAAGCAGCTATGTAAAACAAGGTGCAATCGAGGAGCAACTTGCCTTGTCAAGGAAGCTCTACACAAGAAGTCTCCAGGGATTAAGTGATCTCAAAAACACCCACAAATGAGTCCCACAGCAGAAAGAAGCACATTTAAACATTAACCAAACTCAGGGAAGATGAGTGCAGGTTTCACAGCCCTGATGAACAAAAAACCTGCCCTGCCTGCCCTTAGATCTTCACCTCACCTCTGGCAATTCTAATCCCAGGGGACTCAGAAAACATGGTTAATGGGCCCCAAGAGAAAGTAAACAGTACAGAAAGGGAGAAGCAGCTGTCAGCAGATTCTCTTTGCAACTGCACACAGCCAGCTCACATCTGGGAGCAGGGCTGGCATGGCATGTGGTGCCAGGGATGGAACCCCAGCCCCTGTAGTTGCCTAAACAGGCACTTAGTCCACTGAGCTACTGAAAATCAAGAATTCAGCATCACCCACAATTTCTGGAAGGTGACTCCATAGCCAGAAGCTTCACGTGACCTCTGTGATGACCGATCTCTTTCTGTCAACCCCACAGGGCACGGGGTGCCCAGACCAAACAATGTTTCTGCATTTGTCTGTGAACTCACTGCACTGCACCCACACACACCCCAAAGTCCAAAGGCTGCTGGCCCATCCCTCATGAGCTTGAAGTTTGAGCAAACAGGAAGTCATCCTTCCTCACCCTACCTGGTGGATCCAGCAGGGACATCTCATTTCATCTTCTCCTGTCCTCTGATGAGGATGCACATCATCATTCCAACAGGGTAAAACAAGTTTTAAAAATTGGAAAAAAGGATTAAATTTAAGCTATCTTTCCAGGACCTTCATTCTGCAAAATGGCACATTGCCACCCCCCAGCCTGGTCACCAGCAAGGCTTTAATAAAACCAGACTTTCCATTTCCTAAGCCTTCCTATGGGCCAAGGCTAATGAAATCAGCATATGCAAATTTTTTGACTTTTATTCCACTCTTCCTATAAACTGGAATGTTTTGCTGCTGTGCCCTGGGGAAGGAGGAAAGACCACAGATTATAGCTCTTTTGATTTGCCCAACTTGTGAATAAACTGATATTTCTATTTTTATGGGCTTTTCTCAGACTCTTAACAGCACATAGAAGAACAAATCCAGAAAGTTGGGTCCCTGATTCTAGCCCTTGGCTTCCCATCTGAGACCTTGTAACACTGGGATCTCTACTTCTGAGATGAGTGTCCTCATCTCAGAAGTAAAATTAAATTAAAATTTAGTCTGATAATTTTAATTTTCTGAAAGCCATCTATACTGCTTGACAACACTGCTTAGAATAAAAAGTACTCTAAATTATTAAATTACACATAGGGGAAAATCTAGGGACTCAAGCAGACCAAATCCCTGGTGAAGCAGTGCTTTGGGCTTCCCTGAACCCAGCTACTCTCCTGATAATCCTAAAACCTTTGAAAACAAGACTGTGGATTTAAAAAAAAAAAAAAGTTGGCTATCACAGGTATGACTTCCTTGTCTGTGCAATGTGGATCTGGTTTATTTTATATATTTTTCCTTCTAATTGACATATTATAACTTTCAATACTGTATGATGAGATACCTGTGAATAATGTGTAATGATCAAATCAGAATAATTACTACTGACATCTCCTTATTTCAGTGTTTGGAGCCTTCAACCTTCTCTCTTCTCATTCCTCATAAAATACAAAACAGGTTGCTATAATCCCTGGTCCCTGTACTGTGCTGTGAACACTAGACTTTGTTCCCTTAGCTGCATCTTGGTACTTGTTGTCTGCTTCCCTCCAGTGCCCTCCCCCCAACCCCCAGCACAACCCCAATTCTACCCTCTTCTTCCTTGACAGCAACTGTTCTAGCTTTCTCTATGTGATATTTTTACTTTATTCCTTTTGTGCCTCAGATCTATTGCTAGTCTCTTATTATGTGGAACTCTTGCCAAGAAAGAAGACCTAAGGCCACTCTACTAGTATTTCCCTCCTGTCACCTTCCAAGTATAACAGTATCAGGGGTGACATATGAAAGGCAGAATAAATGTCCACTTGGGCTGCAAAGCCTATGATAGGGGCTGCGGTGCCCCTCATTAACCACCAGTCATAACAGAAAAGATGACCGAGAGCAAGAACCTTAAGGTACATGTTCCAACTCTTGGACAAGTGAATATTCAGCTGTTTCTCCAAAACTACAGGGACTAAAAGTGGGGCACACATGGTTCCCCTGAAGCCGAAATGTTTCCTCAGCAACTGATTCCTTCCCACACAAAGCAAGGAATGCTCAAATTCTTGTTTCAAACACATAACGAGAATTACATATCAATGATCTGTGAGCGTACAGGCAAACAGTCAACACTGTGCATGTTAAAATTTGAAACAAAAACCTACAATTAGTCTTTGCTGATGAAATGGCGACCTCCAATTAAACTTTGTCTTTCTCCTCAGAGACCATGTCAAAGGCTTAAGCAATTACCAAAATCTTAAGATGTCACTGTTAAAATTTGAATTGCTCTCCTTCCATCAAATTGATTAAAATAAAAAACATTGAAATTAATGTCCATCCAAGAAGCAGTTGACAACAGGCTCTAAATGAAGAATATTCCAGTTTGAAGCCTATTACTTCTAATCAGCTATTGATTGAGGGAGAAATTACGTTAGATTTCTATTTATAATTTTCCTGTAAACAATAAATGTGTCACATACCTGGGTTATTTTGAGAAGTAAATGACTAAAAATGCACATAAGGCACAATGATGCCTGGCAGAAAAGAAACAATTATTACCAAATGTCATCTACATCATCTCAAGATGTATTCAACCTGCAGGTCAACCTCAGCTGCTTGTCCTAAGTGTAGACACTCGTAATGTGGTGAAATCTCATGACTGTGGGGAAAGGAGGCACCAGGTGACAGAGAATGTGGAATTGAATTTGAAGCTGTGACTAGCATTGCCCAATATTTACAGACACTGATTACTTGCATAAATACTCCTGTTATCTGAAGTGTGGGGACTGGGGTGGTCTCGAGGACCTACCCCTGGTAAATCCTGAAGATCTGGCAATCCCACTTCTGCAGATACTGGCCAGGTGTCATCCTGAATCTGTGCTACAGTGGAGGAAGTGCCAAACCACGTCAGCAAAGGACCCTGCGGGGCCCCCTGTGTGGGAGACAGTGCCCTTGAGAAGTCGCAACCTGGTGAACCAGAAGAGACCAGAAGTAAGTAAACACAAGGCACTGTGCTGAGTGCTATGCGGGGGCTGGCCCTGGGTCTTCTCCTAAGCCCTGCAGAGGAGCGGGTGAACACCCGGGTGCCTTTTAGTCAGATGATTTCACTGCTTTCCACCTCAGTAGCTCCTCTGTGCCCGTCTGTGGGAGCACACAATGGTAAAATACCAGCCTTCCCCTCTCCTCAGGCAGACTCATGTGTGTGGCAGTGAGTTAATGTACTTTAAATCATTGAAGGTTTTTTAAATAAATTACTGTTTTAAAAAATCCCAGTGACTGTCACTGAGATGATCATTGCGTTGTGTAGTATGCTTTTATCCTTGTCAAAAGAAAGTGGGCACAAGTACAGCATTGCCATCATTTCAAAAGCATAAAAAAAGTGAATACCTTCCAAATATGTAACAGCCTGTGAAATGAGAGCTGTACTCTATTCTGGAGGGAGAAAGAGAGAGGGAGACAGGCAGAGACAGAGAGAAAGAGACAGACAGAGAGGGAGAGAGAGAGAGAGAGCTACTATTTTTTCTAATGCCATTCTAAACATACACACACATACACACATACACACACACACACACACACACATAATTGCTTTCAAAGAATTCTGTAAGGTCCTCCTGTTTTTAAAAAGGGAAGAAAACAGTTCATAAGGATAAGAATACAAAATATTTTTTTGTTTATTTATTTATTTATTTATTTTAATCTGTATAATTTATTTTTGTGCAGGGTCTCACTACACGGCTCAAACTTGTAGTGATCCTCCTGTTTTCAGCCTCCTTGGTGCTGGGATTACAGACGTGCATCACCATGTCTAGACTCCATCACTGGCTCAGCATGCCCGGGGTGGGGCCAGTGTGACATGCAGTGCCAGGGATCTAACCCTGGCAAGCGCTTAGTCCACTGAGCTATCTCACTGGCCACCAAAGAATTTTACAACTGCAAATGAATATAAAGATTATTTAATCTACTTTCTTTATTTCAAGAAACTTAAGGAGATTATCCAGCTCAGCTAAATTCATAGAGGAACCCAGACTGACAACCAGGTCTCACGCTGACCCCTCCATTGATAAAGTAGCTCCATTATTGTTAGGTCTATCATTATACCAGTGATGTTGTAGTTTCTATGGCTCAGACACATGGCAAGGCAAGTAGGCTTATCTAAGACAGAGCTACCATATTTCATATTGCTTTTGTAGAAAAAAAAAAAGTTTCTAAATTAAAAAAAAAACAAAACCTTACTACCAAAGAAAACCTTCCCAACACAAGTTTTCAGCTTTATTTTTATGCATTAATGACACAGATGTTCTTGCCTTCATTCTGCTTGGTGAGTTCCTCTCTTTTCACCTTCACATAGAAGTGTGTCTATTACCTCCTGGTTTCTCTCTCTTCGAATATTATCCTAAATGTAAATATGAGAAGCCTGGGAGTGTTAGCACAAATTTCATTTTGAACAAAAACTTTCCAGAGGGAGGAAATAGCATCAGGAAGAATGTCAAAATGCTTCTCTGTTATTCAAATCCAGATCTTCTTGCTGAAAACCCAGTATCATCTATTGTTCTTCTGTCAATTGATACTAGACTTCATTCTTTTTTTTCTTCTTTGAAATAAAGGCATTTAAGTTTTTTTTAAGTATATAAGGGCTCATCCCACTGAAAGTGTTGTAGGATTTAACTGTTGGAGAGGAACAGCTTGAAATGCCTCATAAACTAAAGCCATCATCAGAGTATTCACTGTCATACTCTTCATCTACCTTAATGGCAAAAGCTTTTGACACTCAGTAGTGTATTTAGCTGTCTGAAGGAAAATAAAATAAAAAAACAGGAAAATTAAAGTCACCTTAGAAAGCTAGTTCTGTGAACTTGAACTGAAATTCAGTAAAGATAGCTGCAATATGGATCTATCAAATATATTACACTGTAATCTGCCTTCAAGAAAGGATTAATTGTTTTCACTTTGGTAAATTTAAAAAACTTGAGCTCCATTACCCCAGTGTATGTGAGACAGAACTGTGTCCCTTATATTTATTACTAGCATTACAGTAAACATTTTATTGTGACCATTATCTGAGGCCAACTGCTGTGGTACTTACCACCCCATCACTCCAAAATGTTTTATAAATAAGAAGTGTGAACTAGGGAGACAGACTGAAGTGGCAAAATTTGGAAATCATTGTTTTTAATGCTTCCGCCAATAAAGGCAGTCAATGTTCACCAAGTCCGAAAGTCTAGCATCAAGCAAAGAGAAAGCAAGCAGTGGATAACTGCAGCGCTTTGAAGAATCAGACAAGGGACAAAACCACTGAAGATGCAGCAAGAGAATAGTTGGAGGTTAGCCTGATGATGGAAGGGAATAAAGCCAGAAAGGAAAAGTAGAGCCCAAAAATCGAGGGGTTCAGAGTTCGTGTGAGGAAAATCAAGCACAATTTCAGAAAATATTTAGGTGGGGGGGGGAGAGATAGGAAGGGAGGAAAGAAGAGAGATAGACACAGACAGACAGACAGACAGACAGACAGACAGACAGACAGACAGAGACAGAGACAGAGACAGAGATAGAGACAGAGAAAATTTGAGTCAACTTGAATCTCAAAAAAACCCAAACTCAAGATGATAGGAATTCAATGACGGTTGTTATATTCCATTGTTGTCTTCAACATAATTGCTCAAATTACCAGATATAAGCACATAACATTGGTCATATTTTTAAGATCTTATAGAAAGAATACTTCTAGTTGACAAGATCAAGTGCAAGCCCCCATGAAGGAGAAAGTGAAGAAGTTGGAAGTTCTTGTGGATCAGTCATGGAACCATAAAACCTTGTGCTATAAAGAATTTTGGTGAGGTTCACATTCTTATATATACTCTGACCTATGCACCAAGCACACTTTATTCTGTGCGCTCTGTCTGAGGACGTTCATATCATTAGCAGTCTTTAGCGACATGGACAGCGTCTTCCTCTAGAGCAAAGGGCAAGCATGTTAACTTCCCATCATAAATGATGCAGGAACTTCACCTCAGAATTTTCCTTCTAATGTCCAACCTACTTCATTTTCAGGTATCATCTGGCCTTTTGTATTGTGTAAATTAGGGAAAATGGTAATACTCTGACTAGTGCTATCGGTGTAGTTAATAAAAAGTTTCTTAGACTCAAATCTCTTATCAGCAGTCATGAAACTACCAAGTTTGCTCATTGTCTTGCAAATAGGCTCAGATCCTTTATGGTCCTCTCAGTTTAGACAATGAGAATGTAGTGCTAAACAACAGGCTTCAAAGAGGAATGACGCAGATATTTAACAAAATATGAGGCAGGACTATGTAAATTTGTGGCAAACACTGAGTGTTCCAGGTTGAAATCTATGGATAGCCTTCAGTACACTGTGTAGTAAAGGGAGAGGAAATGGGGAAATGGTTGTAAACTATCAAGAAGTTCAAACAGCATGAGCAGTGCCCTAGTTGTTGCCAACTGTCCATAGGGTGGGAAGACCTCCTGACAGCCAGCTCTAATTCTGCCCCATCATAACAAGAAGCATCAAAATTCCCTCTGTTTTCTTTTGAACCTCTATATTTTGTAAAACTTAATAAAAATGCTCATTTACATCCTTGATAAACATAATCTGGAGCAAAGGAACCTTCCAAGTCACTCTTAAGACATGGACACACGGAGAACTGTCCTACAACAATCTCTACCCCTCATTTCTTTTGTTTGTTTTCTTTTATATTTTAGGGAAGGGTCTATAGGGTTTTCAGGGTCTCACTACTAGGTTGAATTCATAGTAATCCACCTATTTATAGCCTCCCAAGAGCTGGGATTATAGGCACACGCCACCATGCCCACTCTCAATTGCCATCCCAGTGCACCCCAGGGATGGGGCTGGCATGACAGGCCCAGGGATTGAACCCCCAGCTCCTGTACCTGCTTACAGGCACTTTAATCTGCTGAGCTATTTGGCTGGCCCTTCTACTCCTCATTTCTATACCATGTTGGCTTCTGATGAATTATTTTATGAGCATACCTCTCTGTCAGTCACAAAATCATGGCCAGGATTAAATTCAGATTGTCTGAGGTGTCATTTATTTAAAGTTCCTATCAAAAGAACTTCAAGAAGTACTGAACTCTACCATGGTTGAGTAAGAGTCCCAAAGCCAGCCAGCTAAACAAATTTCATCTATTACCGTCATCTACTTTAGAATCCAAGTGACTTTCTTTTTAACTCTCTGTATTAACCTTCCTGCTTCTCCCAAGGAATTAGTCCATGTACAGAAAGATGTATTAATAATTGCACAGATTCTACTTTGGCCCATAAGAAAGAAATCAAAGAATAATTCTATTATTCAAAACCACAAAGACCTGTATGTGGTAACCCACACTTATGATTCCAGCACTCTTTGAAGCCAAGGTAGGAGAATTGCCAGTTTGATGCCAGCCTGGGCAACTCAGTGATTTAGTGAGATACTCTCTCAAAATATTTTTTTAAAAAAAGGGCTGTAGAAATAGCTCAGTGTGAAGGCCTCAGGTTCAATCTTCAGTATTGCAATCAATAAATACCAAAACTAATGAATTCAAGCTGCTCTAGACACCTTCAGAGCCAAAGTGATGTCACTGGTCCTTTTAGCAAATATCAGAGACAAATTTTTTATCTGCTTATCTAATTGATTAACTCAAGTTCTCAGGAAAACTTCCCAAATGGTGAACAGAAATAATGTTGCTATTCTTCAAAGTGTCCTGGAGTAAACAAAGGTAGCGTCTCAGTTACTCTTCTCTCATTGCTGGAATAAAATACCTGATACTCAGAATTAAGGAAGGAAAGGTTTATTTAGCTCAAAGTTAGTGTAGGTTTCAGTCCATACTCAGCTGGCTCCAAGGCAGAATAGCACATGGAAGAGGGTGGCAGTTCAGGGCAGAGGAAAACAGCAAAGCACAAGAGCCAAAAGGAAGGAGCAGCAGCTGTGGCAGCTAGCAGGCCTCTCTCCCTTCCTTATACTGTATACCTGTTACCCAACCCAGGGCAGATGTAGCCCTCACACCCATAATCCCAGCATTGGATCATGAATTAATCATGAACTCTAGAAGCCTGCCCCAGTGACTGCATGAGGCTCTGGGGGAACAACTAGACACACACTATAACAGGTAATTTCATTTAAAAACAAACCCCATAGTTGCTGAGTGTTAAGTGAACTACAGGTATTTCCTTAAATACTTGCAAAGCCACCTAGAAGATTCAGGTTACTATATTTTTGTAAGGAAGTAGTACCTACTCTAGAAAATCATATAATGTAATCAGATAAAGGTGCTCTTTCATATAAGGTCTTTCACTCACCTTGATTTTTGAGGTTCACTCATGAAGTCACATACAAGAAGATTATTCTGTTTTATTGTTAAGTAGTATGCCACTATGTGTTTACCCCGTTTATTTTTCATTGAACTTTTTTTCAATTTTTTTCTTTTGAAATTTCTTTTTGGAGATAGAAATGGAGTTTCTGAGAACATTTTCTAAATGTTTGTTTCTAAATTTTCTAAATGTCTAAATACCTATAACTTGAACTGCCAGGTTACAGGGTAAATACACATTTCAAAGAAATTGTCAAACCTGTTTCCAAAAAGGTTATGTCTTCCTACTTCAAACAATAAAGTCTGAAGGTTCAGGTTACTGACTCCCTTGCTTCACATTTTATGTTATTCATCTTATTTCTGGCTGTTCTGATAATATGACAGTATTTCATTACTATTTCTGCCTATTTTAAAGTTTGCTTTTCAGCCATCACTGGAAGAGTTAGTGAATACAGATACATAACAAGAAAGGAACAGAAAGCCAATGGAAAAGTACTGTTCACACACTTAAGTCCTTTCTCAAATACTATAATCCTGTGCAGTATTCAAAGCATAGAGTGATGATCACAGAGCATCTGCAGTCGGGGCAGAGAAACCCTCAAATCCCAGTTCTGCAACTTAAAGACTTAGTGGTCTTTCACTCAGCGTATACATCTGGTGAGTCTCAGCTTCCTGATAAAATTATGGACAAAGAGACACTTAAAATTGTATATGAAGTTGGGGAAGATCTGGGCCCTTATTCATAACTTTGTAAATTTTTACTTGACTTTTCAAAGTATCTGGACTTTTTAATTAACTTATTAAACAGGAAAATGAGGTTACATAGAGTCTTCTTGACATGGGTGCAGGCACTTAAACTAATAACCAATACTCTAAAACAACTTGCTATGTATTATATTTAATAATTTACAATACATTCATACTCACATGTTCATTAGGTACCTATGTTATTAGCTCCATCTTTCAGAAATTTTAAGAGATCTAACTTGCCTCAACTTTCACAGCAAGTAGCCAGACTCTGAAGCCTGTCTATATATTTTCTCCACAAACAGTGAAACAGCTAACTTTGCTCACTTTTTCTTATAATACTGGTTTGTCTCCATTTCTTATCCCTTTTCTTTTCATATATTTTTAAAAGTTAAGCTAGAATTGACTTCAAAGATTGCCTTACTTTTGGGGGCAAGGAATAAGATATATATCTTTTGCTAGTGATTAAAAATATTTTCTTTCCTGCAGCACTATGCAAACCTGAACCCTTGCAATCAATCACCCATAGTTTTGAGATAACTAACTCAGATTATGATCAATTCTTGTGCTACACAAACTTCTAATAGTTACTTTTCCACCAATAAATCAACCAGACAACATAAAGCAAAAACATGTTGTCAGCAGGACACATCATTAAAACAGCGATTTTTTGCTGCTGAGGGCTTGCCATAGCTTGGTTTATGGACATAATGTCAGATTGGAAACCCCATGCAATTCCACAGCCCTGTTAAAGGTTGAAAGGATGTAAAACTTCCTCTTCTTTAACTGAGTTCTTAAATCCTATCTACATACTGTCAACATCCATCCCAACCCCCTCACCCCTAGATAAGAATGCTATTTCTACCAAAAGATCCTTTATGCTCATCTAGATTTCACATTACATTTTATGAAATTAATCACCAAATAGCACCTAAACAAGGATGAAATGAGGGACAATATGCACAGTTCACCACAATGCAAAATTACCTACTCCCTAAGCACAGCCAGTTCAGTGCTTCCTCTGTAATCCACGAACAAGGTCAATAAACCATGTAAGCTCAGTCATGCACAAATGACCACAGAAAGACCCATATACAAAGTAGGGTTTCATATTAAAGAGCTATTGAGAGGTTATGTCCCAGCTATCATCATACTTTTCAAAAAAGGAATCAATCAACAATTTCAACCAACTGAAAGAGCTTGAAATAACCATTTCTAAATAACTGAATTCAATTGGTTAATAATGAAGTAATTTATTTATAGTTCCAAGGTCTTTACATATGAGGCCATGATCAGGCCTTGGCCAATGAAATGAAGTAATTCAGAGACTGTCTGTTATGATAGAAATGAAGATGTCACTCCAAGGTTAACCTCTTTTGAATTTATTGATGGTAGTACTTAGTGTGCAAGGCTAAGGTGTTTGAATGCTTTAAGACTCTGTGTGTAAAAAAGATATGATGAAACACTGAATATACATGGGAAGACTGTAACAAAATAGGGAAAGAATTGTAGCTAGTAAGGAATTGTGGTTTTTACTTTGTGTTTTGAAGAAAAACATCCTACTGTTTGAAGAACATAAGAAATGTCTTTCACTAAGCTGAATCAACAGTTTGGAAAACTCATCAAAACTGAATAGAATGACTGACATTAAAGTTAATAGTTAATCTCACCTATCATGGCAAAGTGTGTGTTTTTCATTTGGGAATGACTCTTCTGTTACCACGGAGATCTCAGCACACTACAATCAGAGGTCTCCACCCAAACACCAGGAGGGGCCCCTCTTCAGAATACCAAAATTATATCAAAGAAATAAAACATATGTACTAATGCCTAAAACGCAATCTTACTGTCTAATTTTAAGTGTAAAATTTTACTTTCTACCTTTTTTCTAAAGCATCTTCTATAGTGCACATGTATTTCTGCATCTATGCTAAGCAAATATGCCAGCTATGGACTAAAAAGATTTTTTCTAAAGAGTTGGGTTGAAAGCCTTTTTCACAGTGCTCAAAAGTTTGGAGAACTCTAAGTACCGCCCCAGGTTGATGAGGGAGGAGTGTCCATATACAATTCCCAAATAGTTTCCCTTTTAAAGAAATAGTAGGATCAGATAAAAAATTAAGTTCCTGCAGGAAAAGTAGAAGAGATCTCATTAATGAAAGTTAGTTTGGCCTTCCAAAGATACTACTTGGCCAAAATTCAGATTTGAGTTTAGATTCTGTTGGCTTTATGACTTTGTTCAAGTTACTTAACCTTTCATGCCTCTGTGGTTTCCTTGTAAAATACAACAGGTAAACATTCAAATTCCCCATTTAACTGTAAAGATTAAACCACCACCATAGCGCAGAGCAATGGTTAGCACATCAGGTATATGCAGCAAACCTTGGGTACTATTAGTGCCATC
This sequence comes from Capromys pilorides, assembly GCA_004027915.1. NCBI lineage: Eukaryota > Metazoa > Chordata > Mammalia > Rodentia > Capromyidae > Capromys > Capromys pilorides. The sequence goes on along the minus strand of PVKN010023366.1, from coordinate 2,558 downwards.
ATCAATGTATCAACATTATTATTCAGGAAATTCAAAGGGGGAATTTTTAGAGCAAATGAAATTACCTAGCTAAACAAAGATTCTTCAAATGCATGAGATTTAGCTAAAATGTTCTTATAATCATCTTCTATCCTAAACACAGAATGTAAATATAAAAATTATATTCGCCCTTCTATTATAATGTCTATCAAATTTTAATGTGCAAAAAAATAATGCAGAGGTCTGGTTAGAATGCAAACTCTAAGGCAGTAGGGGCTGTAGATTGGATCTTAGATGCCCCATGTCTTAGGTACTCTTCTCTCATTGCTGGGACAAATAGCTGACACTCAAAATGAAGGAAGGAAAGGTTTATTTAGCTCACAGTTACTGGAAGTTCAGTCTATATTCAGCTGGCTCCAAGGCAGAGTGGCACTTGGCAGAGAGCAGCAGTTCATGGTGGCAAAGAGCAAGAGAGCAAAAGGAGGAGCAATAGCAGCTCAAACAGCTAATTTCTCTCCCCTCCTTACACTGAAATGCAAATTACCTGGCCCAGGGCAGGCGCAGCATCCACACCTGCAATAATCAATCACAAACTCCAGATGCTGCTCCATGACTGCATGAGGCTTTCGGGGGACACCTCTGCACAAACCATAACACCCCATAATGACTCATGTTTTGGAGGTTGGGCCTCTAGACAGTGACACTATGCCCTAAGAAATTATAGAAGCTTTAGGTGATAGGACTTATATAAGAAAGTTAGGGCATGGGGGACATATCCTTCGAAAGGGTATTAGATCTGTCTCCATTGCTGTCTCACTCCTGCCCTGTCTGCCTTTCTGAGGAGTGCATCCCTAATGTACTATGCATTTCTGCCATGACATATTGCTATGCCACAGCCCCAAAGCAACAGCCAAGTAATGATGGCTGGAACCAAGAGCCAAAATAAATCTTTCCTCCTTTGAAGTTGTTTATCTCAGGTATTTTTTTATAGGAACAGAAAGCTAATTAACACAGCAGGTCTGTTTCTGAAGGCAGTGCCAACACTGCTGAACCATACTTGGAGAAATAGGCTCACTGAGGCGAGTTCTCCACTCTCAACTTTGTGTACCACCAAGTGTCTGTCAAGTGATGAGACTTGACTCCAGAGAGTCTGTTCTTAGCTGACAAAGTTTCAGTATGTAGCTGAATAAACTACTACTTCCACTGACCATGTATATCCTTTCTAACTGCCATGTTCAAATCAGACACTATTCACAACTTTATCTTTTCCCATTAAAAAATATCCTGAAGTTTCCAAGTTTAGCCATTATATATTTTGTGATAAAACAAACTATTCCCCAAAATAATGATGTATATATGGTAATCATAAATTAAATTATTTTCCAAATTAACTGATGTCACAAAATAGTCCATCATGTATGTGACATGGGCCTCATTTATCTATGCCTCCTGATCAATATACTAGGGGTAGTAATGAAACCCAATCCTTACTGGTGTTGAAATAAGTAAATTAATTGGTCAATTAATATAGATTAGATGTACAATCTTTACCTGAAAAATAAAAAATGTCAAATATTTGAATTATTAAGCAGCAATATTCATTTATTCAAACTGTGACATCCTTAAAAACAGCATTACTTAGTAAAGTTCTCAAAAGAACACTGACCTCCACATTTACATTGTCTGCATTATTCATCATAGAACAGCATTGCTTTGTACCTCAGGACTCAAATTTTTCCAGGGCTTCTGGTGCTCACCTCCCTGTATTTCCCCTTAGCTTCTATGTTTTCAAATAAAAATGCTTTCAATTTCAAATTCTGGTTTGCACAAGCTTGTTGGAACAAAGAAGTTTCACCAACCAGAAGGTGGAGAATGACTCACTATTTCATGTACCCAATAAAACAGAGTACAGTCATAGGCTGTCACTGTGTTTTGTGCATAAGCTTTTAAGGGTTCAATAAACTACAGAGAGTCATTTTGTAAGTGCATAAGAAATTCTTCAAAGGCTCAGGAGTATAAATACAAGAATGGAACCCAAAGAAAGAAATATCTTTACTATACCTTGGGTGCTCATTTTTCTCTTCCTAGTGTTTATAAAGCTTATTACACCTCAGTAGGTTATTGTAGTCAAAATTTTCACTTTAGTCAGAAAGTTCTAGAAGAGATAGAATCATACTTCATCATGGAAATTTAAGAAAATATATTAGCATGTATTTGTACATTACTATACAAAGTTATGGGAGACTCAAACTATGCATAATATTTTAAGTACATTATATTGCAGGAAAAAGATCTTTCATTACAAAGTTTCTCAATGTTCTTCATGTTTGAGTCCTCCAATCAAATCACGATGCTCATTTAATATGATAAAGAGCAAGGATATCATTGGCAGATTTGAACAATATCCAGCCATTCTGGCTTTGAAGGATACCCCACCCACTCTGCCTTTTCACATATGTTCAGTGTCTTCTAGTATCTGGCATATATGCGTGAACCAAAGAGCTATCTACAGGGCCAAACTTTACTTGACACCTTCAAAATAACTGTGTTGATTAGTTCTTAAATTTTTAAATTCATTT